>JACEFZ010019128.1:0-22500 GCA_014155875.1 Cepaea nemoralis
ATAGACAGGGGTTAAAATGAAAAAGCCAATTTGTAGTTCTTGTCTCATAAACGTCGCAGGTCTCAGCGAATGGTCGAGCTTATTGAAACGATGCGTATGCTATTCATTATCCTAAGAACATTGTGGCTACTATCATTGGTCTAGCAGATTATGACGCAATGTTTATTAGAACTGACCACATGGCTTTAAATCTTTGTTAAAGCGCTCCAGTGCAGAACAGAAAAACAGACGTGGGCTTGAATTACGGGATATACACACAGATAGAATTGAATACATACCAGGTAGGATTAACCATTGTGCTGATTTATTGTCTCGGATCCCGTACCAATGACAGTCATCAGGAAACACGGAAGAGAAGGTTGTCGATGCGGATCTGTGACGACCGAAACTGGCAAGTAAATATACTAGATTCTGCATAATAAACAGAGAAGATCTTTGAGAGTTACCATCCGATCAAGAGTCTGAACCTAGAGCAGGAAGACCCACATTTAGCACAATTTAATATGAAAGAGGAACAAGAATTAGATCCAAAAGTCTTACAAATAAAACAGAAATTAAAAGAAACGGATGAGAATAAGTATAAGAAGAATTATTAGTTTTGCAAGAGGATGAACATTTATATTACATGAGTGAAAGAAACGAACAGCTAAGGAAATATATTCCAAAACATTTAGAAAGTGAAGTTTTAAAAGCATATCATGATAGAATGGTCATCTCGGTCGTGATAAATTAGTGAAGGCACTCACGAATAAATATTATTGCCGAATTTATTTAAAACATGCTTGTAAATATATGTAGATACGTGTGAAAGATGCAGATTAAGGAATATGAAAACAATTAAGTGTCCTCTACAAGATACAGATATTCCTCAGTTTCCTATGCAAAAAGTTAGTTTAGATATATCAGGTCCTCACCCTAGAACACTATCGGGGAACGTGTATCTGATTCATATAGTGGACGTCTACAGTCTCTGGCCAGAAATTTATGCAATCCCAGATAAGAGCGCAGATACTATCATTAATATCTTTTTACAGGAATTCATACCAAGGTTTAGTTGCCCACAAAGTGTACTTACGGATAATGGTAAAGAATTTGTGAATAAAACATTTGAAAAGTTATTAAAAGATTTGAATATAAAACATATAAAGACCTCATACTATAGACCTTCTTCAAATGCTAGGAACGAAAGACAACATAGGACATTGTACGATGTTATATCAAAGATTGTCGATGAACATGAAAAAGATTGGGATCTATTCCTAGGACCTGCGCTTAGCGCTATACGCACAAATCAAAATGAGGGTACGGGGTTTTCACCATTTTATATAATACACGGAGAGAGCCAATACTACCTATAGATAATCTGTTAAACCAAGACGTAAATACATGGGGGAAGACTTTCAAGAGACTCATCATACAAGAAATGCATAAAGCACACGTAAGATTAAAGAATAATATAATTAAAGCTAGAGAAAGACAGAAAAAGTACAGAAACGTGAATACAAAATTACAAGAATTTAAATTAGGTGACAGAGTTTATTACAAGAAGCATAGAAGGAACTCTAAGTTTGATGCTCGTTGGGTTCCAGGTTATTACATTTTAGAAAAGCTAGGAAATGTATCGTACAGTATAAAGAACCAGATCACGGGACATGTGGCAAGGGCACACGTATAGAACACTTAAGAAGAAATGAGGATGAGAAGGGAAATAATAATTATAATAATAATTATTATTCAGATACCGGATACTTAGATGAACAAGTCGTCAGAAGAGCTACAATGACCCCAGGTTTTGGAAAAGATCCAGCACAAAGTCAGTTAATAACAACTCCAGTTTGCGATGATACTCAAGAACAGGACAATACCGAAAACGATAGATGAAAAAATATGAATGAGGGTCATTATGATAGTCTAGGATCTATGGAAGAGAAATAGGTGCTCCATTTAAGAATACTAGACAAGCACCGAAAGGAGAATGGAGAGACAAAGGGAAGAGAAGTAAAAAGACAGAGAAGAATTAGAGATTATTCAAAAAGCGGCGAGGATATGCCTCTACTGGAAAGGTCGTTAAGAATAATGATAGACAAATTAGATGGGGATATAGAAAAGAAAGATTGGCACTGCTAGTAATAGACAGACAGATGAAGAAGAAATGATGAGAATTAGGAATCAAATAGTAGTATGAAAGATACGGTAGTACGAAGAAGAAGATATTGATGTGAGATAGCACTTATTTCAAAGAAACTTGGAGTTATTGAAGAAGTGGAAACGTAGGAGGTAAATTGATAGAAAATACTGCAGATAGCAAGATATAAGTTCTCATGATTTAAAAAGGAAAAGAGATACTTGATGAAGTATATGACACAGTGGAAATGGAAAAGGGTTCTATTGATACTTTTCATAAAATTGTCTTGAGGAGTAGACAGTTAGGCATTTAAGATAACTAATATAGATGTAACTTCGAGTGAAACATATATTTTTTTCTCTGTGATTTATTGCCAATTGATTTTATGTTTTGACTTCTTGAGTTTTCTTAGATAGATAAATAAGTTATTGTTAGTCCGTAAAAGAGACTAACAATAAGATAGGTGATGTATGTTATATTATTTGAAAATATGTTTTCCTTGAATGAGTTGATATCTTTATTTAATATGAGGGGAAACATAAATGATGTAGAAAAAATTGGGGGGGGTTATGATGTCCTGTTGTGATTTTATTTCGCTTAACTCATAATTTAAGTGAAATGTCTTTTGTGTGTTTAAATAAGAATTACTTGGTTACAAATGTATTGGTTAAGTTAAGTTTAAATGATAAACAGTTATGGTTTTGTCCAGTACACGGGACTTTATATAATACCCTTCGTTCAGAAAATAGTAATGAACTACTGAGGACTGGCAGAGGACACATTATCTTGGTGAATAATATGTTCATGGGTATTCTGTTGCTGTGATAATCAGCATGAAGAGGTTGATATGGCTATGAAGTATTAGAAACATATGCCGGGGATGGCTATGAGAAAGTAAAATAGTGAGCTGGCATTAAAGTCAGCATTAAGTGTGAAGATAATATAGGTAGATCCAATAATTTGAGTATATGGTTGACTTAATAGAGAATTAGATAAAGGGGGGGGGGGGCTGTGAATGGCAGCAGTATATGGTTGGGTATATGGAATTAGAAAAAAGGGGGGGGCTGTGAATGGCAGCATATAAGGCTTGGTTATATAGATGGACAAGGAAGCATATCATGGGATGTGAGTGGGGCAAGATATAGGAGCTGTGAAAAATCAGCGTTAATTAATTTAAAATGTTCATGGAATATGAACATTGGCTCGTGGTTGAAGATGAATAAGTGAAATATAGACAAGGTTGTGGATGGCAATATAAATTGTTGAGAAAACTTAGATCAACTAATTTATAGGGAACAAAGATGTATTTCATAAGATATATTTTAAAAAAAAAAAAAAACTTTTTACAAAAGTTTTTTCGTTGGCAAGAGAGGTAAATGTGATTGTGTTGACTATTCATTCCTTATACTTTCACTGGGTGCGCACCCCTCCTTTACTTTTTCTAACTACATTTTTTTTCTGTCTATCAGTGAGAGATTTCAAAATGTCAAGTATACGATAATGATTGATACGAGATGTTCTTATGATATATATTTTGTAAGGAAACTTTAAAGAGCCAAGAACGAAGAAGAAGTTCATAGTGCTTTACTATGTGGCAGGGGAAAGAGTTACGAATAGAATATCTACTTAAAATAGAGTTGGGTTGGGGCAGATTAGAGGAGTTGTGGGAAGTAAGAAAAGAGAGGGTATAGAATAGAGGGATTAGGAGTAAAGACTTTTTGAAGGGAAAAAGTCTTTTCAAAACATAGGAAGGTGTAGCAGAATGTAGTAGTTGGGTGCGCAAAGCTACAGCACGCTTGAGCATCAGGATGGAATGAGGAGAAAGATGCCCAAGTCGTGACGTGGCTTGTTGTTAGGGCAGTCAGAAAACACCTAGGACTAGAAGACAGAGGCCGTCATCATGTTTGAATTCTACTATGACTTTGTATCAGCCATAACGTTCAATAAAGATGTTTTATATTAGTTCAAGACTCGTTAGTCCTCTATGCTTCACACTGTTACACAACGGGTGTATTTCTAGTCTACACCCATGTGAGTCCGTGCCGAGACTGCTGAGTTCGTGCACTACATTGAGAACCTTCTGGTATGATCGATGAAAGGAGACTAATGCACCCATGAATTCACCCGTGTGCAATGATCCCGATCCTATAAAAAGCCAGAACTGACATTCTACGACTTCGGGCGAACGATTACGTTCTCCGTCTTTCCCTGCTATGGTAGCATATTGTCAACAGTGGTCATTCACAAGGCAAAAATGTAATTTAAAGTACAGGACCATTTACACGTATCAAGGAAGATTGGCTATATCGTGCTAGCCTCATATTTTATAGTTCTATCAGTCCTCGATGTTAAGTCCTCGGTATCATGCCCGGAGTTTTTACTTCCCTGAATATTTCTGGTACTATTTTTAGGGTGAGTCTACCTTGACCAGGCCTGTGAAAATTAAACAAAAATGTAGGGATTCGAACATGTGATTACCGGACAGACAGGCAGGCGTACTTGCTTCAGAGTTATCGTGTCGTCCTTTAATGATGCCTGATGGGCAGGGCATACACATGCCAGAGGCCAACAGATCACTTCGGCAGTCTCAATAATTCTTAAATCATGTTTTTTTCTTCCTCTTTCTATAGACAAGGTGTAGTAGTGCAGTAGTAGTAGTAGTAGTAGTAGTAGTAGTAGTAGTAGTAGTAGTAGTAGTAGTAGTAGTAGTAGTAGCAGCAGCAGCAGTAGTAGTAGTAGTAGTAGTAGTAGTAGTAGTAGTAGTAGTAGTAGTAGGAGTAGGAGTAGTAGTAGAAGTAGAAGTAGTAGTAGTAGTAGTAGTAGTAGTAGTAGTAGTAGTAGTAGTAGTAGTAGTAGTAGAAGTGGTAGTGGTGGTGGTAGTGGTTTTGGTGGTAGTAGTTGTAGTTATGGTAGTAGTAGTAGTAGCAGCAGTAGCAGCAGCAGCGGCAGTAGTAGTAGTAGTAGTAGTAGTAGTAGTAGTAGTAGTAGTAGTAGTAGTAGTAGTAGTAGTAGTATTAGTAGTAGTAGTGGTATTAATAGTAGTAGTAGTAGTAGTAGTAGTAGTAGCAGCAGCAGCAGCAGCAGCAGTAGTAGTAGTAGTAGTAGTAGTAGCAGCAGCAGCAGCAGCAGCAGCAGCAGCAGCAGCAGTAGTAGTAGTAGTAGTAGTAGTTTGTTTTTTTCCGCGTTTCCATCCTGTTTCAGGATATTGCGGTCAACACCAGCATCTTTCAGCTGTATGTTGATTCCTAGGCTAGATTACGCTCATCAGCACGCCACGACTTTCTGAGCGACCGGCTCCATACTCTCATAAGTCACTTTTGCGATTCGAACCACTGCTAATTCTCGTCGCGTCACGTGACGAGAGTATAGTAGTAATAATAGTAGTAGTAACAGCAGTGCAATTGTAGTAGTAGTCGTAAGTTTGCAGCATCACATCAAACGGGTCTCCTTCATAATTGCTCCATTCCTGTGCCGGCAAATTACCAGACGAACTTGTGAAAGAAAACAGTAGCTACGACAAGGCCACATCGACAGAGCACCAACAACAAGCCATCCACCACTTAAATACTTAGTTCATGTACTGAAGATGTCCTAAACATTCTGGTAGTTCACGCACGCTTTATCGCACAAAGCAGCCACCAGTGCCAAAAAGCTAGCTGTTCATCATTTTCTGGCAATGCACTTCATAAAACATGTGACAATGACACTTTTAAAAAGCATTTGGAAAGAAATCCAGTTTACAGTGTCGCAACTGTGCGAGGAAACCGGATTGTACATGTCCAAACTTGATAAATGCACTAGGAAACTGTACCCGGAGACAATCAGCTCTCCAAGGTCCTAACGGTCCGCCTACCTATTCGTCGTCTTGGTCAGGTTCATGACACGCTAAGGTATTAAGTTGAGGAATACTAAGAATGCCACGGATGGCTAAGAGAATCAGTATCAAGATACGACATCGGGAACACTCATAAAGTATTTGATTACATACATCAGGAGAAGTCAATGGTTATATTTGTTAATGGATAAACTGAGAATGGTGGCATGGAGGAATTTCATCAGCAGGGTTGATACTGAGTGCCAAGGACCGAGATCTGTGGAGCGACATGAACGCCTACGCTAGTTGGCAGGGCATATGATGGTAAGACCAATTTAGTTAGTTGCATATTTTTTACAGGACGTCGCAGTCCAACCATAGTATTTTTTTTTTACTGTTTTTGAATTCTTGACAGGTTTACGTTCAGTAGTTAGCCATTGCTTAATGAACGACCTGCACTCATACCAGTGTATCAAATTCAATGCAAGGCGGCTATCTGCCAATTTCCCAGCAAGCTGTGTTTCAAATGCGGTATGCGGGATTACGAATTGCGTACGTAACTCCTTCGATATGGAGACTAGGGGGTCAGAAAAATGTGACAAATGGGAAGATCAACAATATTAGAATCGCAGGTAAATAAAGGAAGACAAAGACAGATAGTTTGACATTATAGAACTGCACACGACCAGAAGTCGAACGTAACAAAAAACACAAATGGCAATCTTTGGGAAAGTATATGATCGCCTGCAGTTACCGAATGAATACATTTTTTTCAACTGGAGATCCAAACCTGCACTATAAATTCACCTATATGGGGCATGAAACAATTCCATAAACTGTTGAAGCGACAAAATTAGAAGTGACACATTCATGTCATCATTAGTGTCAGTCTGCCACCATTATGCCCAATTCTCAATCTGAGTCAAAAAATATGCGGTTTTAACTAGTTTATTGGGCATTATTTCAGAATCGGCTAGAGTGGAGGTCTGTGTAAGTCAAATTTATGACGTTCGAATCTGGACGAATAGTAAAATGACGATTTCCAGAAGTGACGAAATGTTAGGTCATTAGATCCAGTTTGGGGTAAGCCAACGACTAGTGAAAAGTTAGTTTATATACTTTACACGACGTTGCAGTCAACCTTAGCATTTTTTTTTTCCGCTCTTTGTAATTTCTTGGCAAGTTTAGATTCAGTAGTTTTCCAATTGCTTTCTGAACTACCAGCATAGACACAATTGTATGAAAAAGAACGCAAGGCGATCTGCTGCAAAATAGTCCGCAGCTGTGTTTTGAACGCGGAATGGGGATTACGAACTGCCTTCGTAATACCTTTGTCACAAAGACGGTAAAGTAAAAGAAAAATGCGAAAAATGCGCGTTGATGTCGGGAAATACAGAGCTTGGCGAAACAGAGCAAGCAGCTTTACTGACTTTACACTGATAATATAATGTTGCCCTATATCTGCTCTATTTGAAGACAGACACAAAGGAGATATCAGTAAGCTCAAGATGACTGTGCTTCCTTTAATATAGTTAGGTTGACGAAGAAGACAAGAAGAAGAAGAAGAAGAAGAAGAAGAAGAAGAAGAAGAAGAAGAAGAAGAAGATATTATAATTTTGTATAGCCCCCCCCCTACCCCCCCCCCCCCCCCCCCCCCCCCCCCCCACCCCCCACCCCAGAACCCTACCAGTCGCAGCAAATAATCACGACTCTCTCGGGGTTTGACCCCCGGACCACTACCTCAACAGACAAGTACATGCAATAAACCAACGGCACAAATACTCACAATTGCTGCACCATTGTAAGAAACAGGCAAGCATGCAGGCACTTTCATGACCAGCACAACAGCGTATACAAAGAATGCACAAACTGGTTCAAACGCTCAAGGTCGGTCCGGGTCTCCGCTACCAGGCAGCTCACGCTCGCGAAAGTTCTAGCCACAGACACTAGTCACGTGACATTGGTAATCTAGCGAATGAGTGACAAGCAGGGTGTACGTATTAGCTTTCTGGTGACTTGCGAGAGCAATGAACTGCTATGTTTTCATTACGTGTTTTGTTGATTCACCCCGTTCTATGCGTTGTTTGCTGCATTGACTGAAGGCTAAGTTGATGGTATCTGTCTTCATTATCTGTTCTTAATTAAATTCAGTGCTAAAGAAAAAAGTAGGTTTGGACCAAACTTAAATAGATGGCGGAAAATGGGAAGTAGGGGTGTGGATACATAAAAAAACAAATGCATCCGTACGGCTAGAGCTGAATATTGAAGAAGGTTGGCTACTAAAGACGATAAAACAAAGACAATTTAAATATTTTGGTCACTTGAAACGTCATAAAGGTTGGGAGAAAACAATATATGCCGGGGAAGAGAGAAGAGGAGGGTCATAAGACTTAAGTAGGGCCAAAGAGATGATGGGTGTAGGGTGTGGCGGATGATCTCCAGATGGGTGTATTGGACGCGGGACATCCTGCTTATGATCGAAAGGTTTTCCAAAAGGTTGTTATGGGAGCGAGGTTCTGCAAAGGACATGCTACTGAATGAATGAATGAATGAATGAATGAACGAACGAATGAATGAACGAATGAATGAATGAATGAATGAATGAATGAATGAATGAATGAATGAATGAATGAATGGGGGATGTGTCAAAGTTATGAGTTAAAACTTGTTAACGTGGTAGCAGACATGCTATATTATAATACTAGGACATAATTTCGGCGATATATAATCCCATGGTAGATACATGATTTCGCTTAAGTCGATTAATCTTCCGATGGCACTTAATCAGTTAAAGGTGTTATGGCAAGATGATCGAGTTCATTGCACCGATTGTATCCCATATGGTTCTGTGTATTGTTGTAATGCGGCCTTACGAAAGCGTCTCATAAAGCATGAACTCCGTAGCTCCAGAGACGACCCCTGCGTCTCGAGAAAAATTGCACCCGTGAACTGAAATGGTTAGTACGAATCGAACTCACAGACTGGGAGCGCGAGGCAGGCGCTTTAACCACTTCGCCACGAGAAATGTTATATGTAAACTGGTAAACGTGTGCCATCATGGGCAATAAAGCGAGAAGCTGAGAAATATCTAGTGGCAGTGGAATTGTGGGAATTTGGAGAAACCATTCATGGAGCAGAAACACCGGTGATGTGGTCATTTACGAAACATTAATACGAAAATTTAGACCAGGGATATTTGAGGACATTATTTTGTATAAACATTGATACGAGAATTAGACACCAGGGATATTTGGGGACATTATTTTGTATAAACATTGATACGACAATTTAGACACTGGGATATTTGGGGACATTATTTTGTATAAACATTGATACGAGAATTTAGACACTAGTATTTTTGGGCACGTTATTTCGTAGAGGCCGGTCTCCCTGGCTAGGGTTTAAACGACTTTCTCCGTATAATCCCGTTTATCCACGTAGGGTAACGCAGCGCGCGAGAATTGGTAGCGGTTCCCGCCGCGTTGGTGACTTGCTGGATAAGTGAGCCGGCCGCCCAGAAATCAGTGGCAAACTACTGAGCGTAATCTTGCCAAGAAATCAATAATCAGCTGAAAGATTCTGATGTTGACAGCAATTTCCAGTAAAGGATATGCGGAAAAAATGTTCGTAGAAACATTGATACGATAATTTAGACACTGGAATTCTTGGAAGCGTTATTTCGTTGAAACATTGATACGTTAATTTAGACACTGGAATTCTTGGAAGCGTTATTTCGTAGAAACATTGAAACGATAATTTAGACACTGGAATTCCTGGACCTGTTATTTCATATAAACATTAATACGAGAATTAGACACTTGGATTTTTATGCATGTTATTTCGTAGAAACATTGCTTCGAGCATTTAGACACTGGAATTCTTGGGTATGTTATTTCGTAAACACATTGATGCAATACTTTAGACATTGGACATTATGGGCACGTTATTTCGTAGAAACAAACGTGGAGAAGTAGTGACAACTTGAAAACTTGATGGAGACGAAGCAAGAGAAGAGCAAAGAGATGCATATCTCAATGGCTGGTCGACATGGCATTATCGCGAGAAGAAACAGTGCTGATATAACACTCTGGCGATTGTGTGAGATGGAGAAAGAGGATCATCCAGCTAATACCATAAGTGAGGTACATGCTGATGATGATGATGATGATGATGATGATGATGATGATGATGATGATGATGATGATGATGATGATGATGATGATATGCAGCTAATGCCCTCATATTTTTCTTATATAGTAGAAAGAACTGGGCAGGGTATATCCAGTAAGTTAGAAGAAGAAGAAGAAGAAGAAGAAGAAGAAGAAGAAGAAGAAGAAGAAGAAGAAGAAGAAGAAGAAGAAGAAGACGAAGAAGAAGAAGAAGAAGAAGAAGAAGAAGAAGAAGAAGAAGAAGAAGAAGAAGAAGAAGAAGAAGAAGAAGAAGAAGAAGAAGCGTGTCTGCTTATTTCCGCTTTTCACGTTCATACAAAACTACAGGTTCTATACAACACTTCAACACTCGTTTATTCTCGTTGCAGTTGACATCTTTTTATTTGTCAGCATGCTTTCCATCTTGTAAAAGGCTTGCAAAAGGCAGTGCTATGGAAAGCTAGCTATAACCCAAACATACAATACTGTATATAGTTTAAGAAGACGGCAAGGTTCCATTCATATAGTTTTTGTGAGTAATCTTGCAAATATAGACACATTCAACAGCTAACTCTCAATCTAAATCTGCTTTAAAATAACCGAATAAATGAAGCTCAGCATATCTTAACAAGCTGATAAAAACACGCATACTATTTTAAAGCCAACCAGAAAAATAATGTATTTCCTGTAGGCAGGAAGGGGAAAGAACTGTTGCTAGGGGAGACAATGTACGGTTAAGCGAAAGGAAAACATGTCGAAGGGCGGTTTCTGCCAGCCATTACTGACTTAAAGTGAAATTTCGAGCAGCAGAAACCAAACAGCGAGACCGAGCGTGTGTCGAGGCTTCCCGCGGCTATAATCAAAGAGGGGAAATGTTGGGTATTTATTGTCAGATATGAGTTTATTTTTAAAATATTGTTAATCGTTTTTTTTTTAAATTCTGTTTTAGGGAAGGGTTGGGGGGGGGGGGGGGGGTGTATTGAAAGAGCGAGAGAGAGAGAGAGAGAGAGAGAGAGAGAGAGAGAGAGAGAGAGAGAGAGAGAGAGAGAGAGAGAGAGAGAGTAGGAACGAGAGACCGACAAAATTAGAGCAATTCCAAGAGAGAGAAAGAGAGAGATATACCAACAGATAAAATAAGAGAGAGAGAAATAGAGAGAGAGAGAGAGAGAGAGAGAGAGAGAGAGAGAGAGAGAGAGTAGGAACGAGAGACCGACAAAATTAGAGCAATTCCAAGAGAGAGAAAGAGAGAGATATACCAACAGATAAAATAAGAGAGAGAGAGAAATAGAGAGAGAGAGAGAAATAGAGAGAGATAGAGAGAGAGAGAGAGAGAGAGAGAGAGTAGGAACGAGAGACCGACAAAATTAGAGCAATTCCAAGAGAGAGAAAGAGAGAGATATACCAACAGATAAAATAAGATGGAGAGAGAGAGAAATAGAGAGAGAGAGAGAGAAATAGAGAGAGAGAGAGAGAGAGAAGATAGGAAGAGACATCGAGAGTGTGATAGAGCGAGTGAAAGAAACAGAGAGAGAGAGAGGCATTTAGAGAGCGACAGAGAGTGTGAAAAAGAGAATGAAAGAGACAGAGAGAGCTAGAGACACAGAGTTAGAGACACAGAGATAAAGTAAGAGTGAGAGAAAGGCAGAGGGAACGACAGTGTGAGTCAGAGACATCCAGAGAGAGAGAGAGAAACATCAGAGAGACACAGAGAGATAGAGATAGGCAAAGTGTGAGAAAGACACAGAGAGAGACAGAGAGAAAGACAGTGAGAGACAAAGTGGGAGAGACATAGAGAGACACGGAGAGAGGGAACACAGGCAGAGATAGACAGAGATATAGAGTGACAGGGAAAGACACAGAAAGACGCAGAGAGAGAGAGAGAGAGAGATAGACACACAGAGAGACACAGAGAGATACAGAGAGCGAGAGAGAGGCAGAGAGACAGATGAAGACATATACACACAAAGAGGGAGACAGAGAGTGAAATACAGAGAGACAGATGAAGACACATACACACAGAGATGGAGACAGAGAGAGAAAGACAGAGAGAACACACCCATTAGTCTAGAACTAAGTTTTATTGTAACACAGCTGTATGTGGTTTTCCCCTCCAGAAAATAGGTCACACAGATATCTACTTCCAGTCGTGGTTTAATAAACATACAGTCAACATTCTCCGAGGTCCTGAATTTAGCTCACATATGTTTGTTTCCCTCTGTCACACCGAACACTTATGTTAGTGTGCTTCCATCTGTCACACAGAAAACTTAGGTTAGTGTGCTTCCCTCTGTCACACAGAAAACTTAGGTTAGTATGTTTCCCTCTGTCACACAGAAAACTTAGGCTAGTGTGCTTCCCTCTGTCACACAGAAAACTTAGGTTAGTGTGTTTCCCTCTGTCACACAGAAAACTTAGGTTAGTGTGCTTCCCTCTGTCACACAGAAAACTTAGGTTAGTGTGCTTCCCTCTGTCACACAGAAAACTTAGGTTAGTGTGTTTCCCTCTGTCACACCGAACACTTATGTTAGTGTGTTTCCCTCTGTCACACAGAAAACTTAGGTTAGTTTGCTTCCCTCTGTCACACAGAAAACTTAGGTTAGTGTGTTTCCCTCTGTCACACGGAAAACTTAGACTAGTGTGCTTCCCTCTGTCACACAGAAATCTTAGGTCAGTGTGTTTCCCTCTGCCACACAGAAAACTTAGGTTAGTGTGCTTCCCTCTGTCACACAGAAAACTTAGGTTAGTGTGCTTCCCTCTGTCACACAGAAAACTTAGGTTAGTGTGTTTCCCTCTGTCACACATAAAACTTAGGTTAGTGTGCTTCCCTCTGTCACACAGAAAACTTAGGTTAGTGTGTTTCCCTCTGTCACACAGAAAACTTAGGTTAGTGTGCTTCCCTCTGTCACACAGAAAACTTAGGTTAGTGTGCTTCCCTCTGTCACACAGAAACCTTAGGTTAGTGTGCTTCCCTCTGTCACACAGAAACCTTAGGTTAGTTTGCTTCCCTCTGTCACACCGAACACTTATGTTAGTTTGCTTCCCTCTGTCACACAGAACACTTATGCTAGTTTGCTTCCCTCTGTCACACAGAACACTTAAGTTAGTTTGCTTCCCTCTGTCACACAGAACACTTAAGTTAGTTTGCTTCCCTCTGTCACACAGAACACTTAAGTTAGTTTGCTTCCCTCTGTCACACAGAACAATTATGTTAGTTTGTTTCCCTCTGTCACACAGAACAATTTTGTTAATTTTGACAGTTTTGGCTTATACTGGGGTACAGACATGTATGCTGAATGTGGTCATCATGGAGAGTCAAAGTCATTGGCAAAAGACGAAGGGATTCGCCTTACAGATTTTGGAAGGGCATTGTCCCAATGAACATCATTGACTCGTCCGATATCACAACAACCACAGCCCTGTGGAAAGCAGCTAAGTACAAGAGCAACATTCTCTGTATTGTAATGACCAACAAAAGTAGGATCTACAACAAGAGTGTCGACCTCGTTAGACTCATGACTTCATGAACATTTTTTGTTTGTTTGTTATTTATATACAGTTCGAGGTGTTCAAACGGGACTTTGTAGACATTTAAACATCATCTGCTGTGATAGAAGTAACATTTTAGCAACTAACTGGTGTTTGAACAATACTGATTTAAATAATCCATTATGAGGGCGCTTGAACATTTATAGTGATACCCGGAGATAATTAGTGGTCGTGTTATGTCTTTATTTATGCATTATTTTTTAGCTGTTTAATTTCTGAGATGTCAACACGAGCATACATACCCCTCTTCCACCATGTTATCCAATTATACTATTATAATTTATAGACCGGAGTTGCTTATTTTCTTGTTAATGTTTGTATTGTTTTAGTGTGTTAAAGGTAGTAATACTTCAACCCTTACAAAACCTCTAGAGAAGAGCAGAATGTGGCGGGATAAATACACGTCTTCATATACCCAGGAGTGAGTTGTTTTTCCTCTCTGAAGTGCGGTGACTTTCCCAGTACTCTCCTCTATTAGGATACTATACCTTTAGGAGATATTTCAAATTTACTAATAATAATTGGCTAATAGGATTTAGGGATTCTTCTCCCATTTCATTTTTAACATACCACACTATTCTCGCAGTCTTACCATGGTTGTATATTCACAGTCATCACTTAGTTCTCGCAAACGACTTACTTCTCATGGAGCATTCAGTATATCAGTCTGGTCCACAGCTCGTCCGCCCTCCACAGTAGCCTTACCTGCAAGCCTGTCATCCTGCTCATTTTCTTGTATACCCGCATGCCCTGCACGAAATGAAACTGGAAATTCTGAATTTAAGAATGAACTCAGGACGTTCTCCCACGTGCTCCGTCTCTTTCATCAAAAACCACCGATGACCCCTCATGCTGATTTTTCCGGTAGCACATTAATTAAAAACCCACCTGATCTTTGCTCTTCTGTCAAGAGCATGTGGGTGGGTGGAGCAATGAACAGACTCTGATAGATCGGCTGCTGTTGTACCTCTTTATTGGAACAGTGATGTCGTGAACTGTCTGGGATCGGCTGGAGAGTGCAGTTGAACAGACGGAGTGTCCCTATCTGGAAATATTGGCCCGAAAGGTCATGAGTAGATGTACCTGTCCCAGAAGACATCAAAGACAACACCAATTGCTGTACATATATTCGCAAATTATTCGAACACTATCTCAGTACATATACCTTACCCCTTAATAATGATGATGATGATGATGATGATGATGATGATGATGATGATGATGATGATGATGATGATGATGATGATGATGATGATAACAAAACAGTCAGACCTCTTTTTGTACATCAGAAACCATTTTGGGGTCCTGACCCACAAGAAATCAAAGCCATCACCAATTTTACATATAATCGCAAATTATTTTAACACTATCTCAGTACAGATTATCTTCCCTCTTAATAATAATAATAATAATAATAATAATAATAATAATAATAATAATAATAATAATAATAATAAAAGTATGTCCCTCTTTTTAGATAAGTATGTACCCCATAGCTAACAACAATTAACACATCAATCATTAATATTACTGAGTCGTGTAGTATTGATGCTTGCATATTCCTCATGCCTTTATAATGCATATCTTTTATATTGTTTTTGTTCTTCGTTAGCCTCGAATGATGTGTGGATGAAATAATGTATGAAAAAGATATGTGGAAGGGTAGAATGTTAGACGGGTCTGCGTGACCAATTCTTAACGCTTTGAAAATAAAGTGTGTTTATTCTTTCATTTTTCACTTTGAGATTAATCCAGTCCATCTAATCACTACATTTCGGGACATTCTTTCCAGATTTGGATACTCCGTCTGTTAAGCTGCACTCTCCACCCGATCCCAGAGGGTCTTCACGACATCACTGTTACCATCCTCCCATAGGGATAGCACCAGCCGATCTATTCGCCTTTTAATTGCCTCGCCCACCCCTACGCCTTGGGTAGAAAATCCCTGATATACTCGCAATCCCAAAGGAAATACCAAACTCACTGCAAGCATTGTGTATACGAGAAAGTGACCGAGAATTCACGTAAAGTCCAATCCAATGATGAGGAACCAAGGAACAACAAACAAATCTCAGGTGCATAGATATACAATAACTGATGGAACTAAGGCACAGCTCAACTTGCATTGAATGAAGCAATCAGGATACGTCTCCCAGAGTTATCAATGCACCGCTGCATGGACAAATAGATGGCCCGTTAGCACAAAAATACCTTAGTGTAGCTTCACTCTCTTCACCCTTTCCCAAAAATAAATGGCAGGCGTTATACGGTTAAATGGTAAACCCCTAAAGGAACATAAGCAGCGCATATACCTCGGGTTTTTTAAGCGCTGACCCAGCTTAACAGTAGTACCAAAACTTGGTGTGGGAAGTAAAGGTGGTTAATTGACACTGACTACACCACATATGGAGTGCTGATCGGACTGTAAAACATATGGGTTTAGCGCCATATGCCCAGATGCCCTTAAGGCGTGGCAAAATGGCTTTACTTATCATGCCTCGGAATCACATTTGAGGGACTAGTGATATGTATAAAACACAACAACAAGGCAGCAACAACAGTCAGGAGAAATACAACGATCCTAAGAACACTAAATGGAACCACATGGCGAGCTAGTGGGTGGGAGGTGAGAGAGGAGGGAGAGGACTTGGCAATATTTACCAACAGAGCACACAAACACACGTGGAATGTAGGTCAACTGCATGTTGTTCAGTATCACATACCACTATGTTGGATAAGATGCACAGTCGAGCACTCAGCGTCACCCTGGGGAGGGGAGCACGAAATCAAACCCTGTAGTCAAGATGGAGAAATGTTTTTGCATATCCTTTACAGGACCTCGCTGTCAACATCAGCATCTTTCAGCTGTATGTTGATTTCTTGGCAAGATTACGCTCAGTAGTTTGCCATTGCTTTCTGATCGACCGGCTCCGCACTCTCATAAGTCACTGGAGCCGTTTCCAATTCTCGTGCGCTCACGTCAACCACGAGAGTATTCAGGGTTACGGAGAAAGCTGCTAACCCCTCAGCCAGGGAGCGCGGCGAAGATGGAGAAGAGTAGACAAATACTGAGAGAGCGTAGAGGCAAGAAGATGCTGAAACAAGCACAACAGTTCTCAGTATGTCGGGCCAGTCAGTGAAGAAAACATTTCAAAACCTAGGCAATGGGATTGTTGAAATCCACCGGATTTGTTCATCAGGCTAAATGACTCTGCTGGCAAAACGTTGCCCCCCCCCTCTCTTCCCCCCCCCCCCCCCCCCCCCCCCCCCCCCCGACTCCAGCTGAGATCCACACCGTCTGGGGTTTTAGTCTATTCTACAGATTTTGAGCAAAAGGGACGCAGAAGTGTTTCCAAGGCACCAGGGCCAGGTTCTATGCTGGCCAAGCCCTTCTGACACGTCCTAGTCGTACGTCCTGGGCAGCAGGTCCCTTCGGGGTCCTGGCTAACAGTCAGTAGGATCGCTGATTCTTCCGAAGTCGGAGAGTATCTGCCTGCACGGCGAGGAACCACCAGTCTGCAACCAATAAGCCAGACATGGGACAACGGATACTCACGCAAACCTCAGTCCGGTATGACATCACACTGATGTTGGACAACAGGATGTCTTCATCCGACATACAGGACTTCACGCTGGAGTTCACAGCCAGCGAACGCAAGCTAGCAAGCAAACACTCCGTCTGGAAATTATTCTCGGACAAACGCCATGGAGAGAGGGACATAGACAGGAGGAACTATGGCTAAGAGATTTCGGTGTCGTCCTAATGGCTTGGATAGAGGAACATAGACAGAGGAAGTATGGCTAAGAGGTGTTGGTGTCGCCTTCATATCATGGAGAGAGGAACATAGACAGAGGAACTATGGCTAAGAGGTTTCGGTGTCGTCATCACGCCAATGAGAGAGGAACATAGACATGGGAACCATGGTTGAGATAGTTCGGTGCCGTCTCAGGAGGTAGTGGGTTCGATACCAGCAGTGTTCTGGGAATGATCCCAAGACATCCTTGTATCTCATAATATCACTCTCTCCCTGATCTCCTGAGTAGTGAGTTCAGAAACCCAGCCTACTCGGATAAAGGCGAAAAACTGACGGTGCCAGCTGTACACGCTAAAAATCTCACGGCAGTTGGCAATTGGAAATAGTCGACCGTAACGCCGTATCCTGGTAAAATTGTTAGGAAAGAAAATCTGATGTTGGTACAAGACTACCCGCGCCATAGCAATTCTCGTTCTCATCTCTACAAGGCTTCTCCCGTCAGATGTAATGGCGGCGTCAACTTAGGTGACTTCAGAGGTTCTTTTAATTTACTCCCCCAACTCAAGGAAGAGACAACATATTAGTCCAAATGAGCAGCGTAAGAGTTTATCCCGAGACCTGGGCATCAGCACACCAGATGTTTTAGAAACAACTGCTCTTGACACTTCGACGATGCTGACCCTCTTTCTTTAGGGTTAATTCTGAGACTAGTTTCCCAGCGTCCCAGACAGCAGATCACGTGATACAAGACTGCTCCTAGTACGACATAACAAGGCGACACATATGGCCTACAGATACACCAGAGCTTGGCTTGCTATTGAGTGACTTTAAGAAGAAGGTGAAGTAGACCTCAGTGTCAACATTATCTCACCTGATCTCATCTTATCTCATCTCATCATCAGCACTAGTTCATCTCATCTCATACCGTCTCGGCTCGGCTCATCTCATCTCGTCGTCTCATCATCAACATCATTCCATCTCATTAAAACTCATTTTGTCTCATCTCATCATCAACATCATATCATCTCATCTCATCACCAACATCAGTTCATCTCGTCTCACCTCATCTCGTCTCGTCTCATCTCTTTGCATCTCGTCTCATCATCAACATGAGCACATCTTACATCCTCTCATCTCGTCTCATCTCATCCCATCATCAACATCATCTCATCTCATCTCATTTCATATCGCTCCTCTTATACCTTGCGGCGTCGATTTGAAGCATAAACAGCGGGAGAGTGCCCGTTTATGAGCTTCGTATATCGAGATCTCCACGGAATCTGTTATTCCCTCTGTCCATCGTTTATGTGGACGGCCTCTTCGTCTGCTTCAATTTGTTCTGTAGTGAAGTGATACAAGAGAATTTTGCAGATACAGATAATTTATTACAAGCGAAATGAAAACATGAACGCAGACTTCCATAAACTGGGTCATTCGAATATTTATCGCCAGCGGTAGCCTAGCTGAGCGGTAGGCAATTTCCTTCCTGGAACCGCAGTGACCTTTTCAAAAGTCGTTAACCTCTTCGCTTTCTCTCTCTCTCTCTCTCTCTCTCTCTCTCTCTCTCTCTCTCGCTCTCTCTCCCTATCACTCTTGCTACGCATATCTCAAACAGAGGTGATAGAAGCAACATAAAAACATGACAAATATACCAAGCTAGCCAAATTACAACACACGAAACTATTACAAACATCATACACTGGAAGTAAAAGTTGAAGGCAGGCGGGCATGAGGTAAACACAGATGCAACTTGGAACATTCGGTCAAGCGTCAAAGCACGAGATCTATTTATTCGGAGAGATAGTTCGATTATTTGAAAGGGGAAGTTTGAATCTTTCAATATTTACATTGTCTACTGAATCCTCCTAACATTGAAAGGAAATGAATAGAAAGGAAATGAGTAGCATTCATAATACATGGACAGGAATACATTTTCAGAAAGGAAATGAATACAATCTACAATAAAAGAAAGGAACAAAATCTACAAGACAGAAAAGGAACACAATATACAAAAAAAAAGAAAGGAACACAATCTACAACAACAACAACAACAAAAAATGGGGGTGGGGGGCTAATCTACTAGAAAGAAACGGAACACAATCTACATAAAAAAAAGAAGAAAGGAACAAAATCTACAAAACAGAAGGGAACACAATCTACAAAAAAAAGGAAAGGAACCAAATCTACAAGAGACGAATGGAACACAATCTACAAAAATAAAAAAGAAAGGAACAAAATCTTCGAAAACACAATAAAAAAGGAAACACGTCTACAAAAAGGAAAAGAACCATATCTACACGAAATGAAATGAACCATATATAACAGAAAGGAATCAAATCTACAAGAAAGGAAAGGAACGGCATCTACAAGAAAAAAAAGGAACAACCCTACAAGAAAGGAAAGGAACCAAATCTACAAGAAAGGAAAGGGACCAAATCTACAGGAAAGTAAAAGAACCAAGTCAGCGAGAAAGGAACCAAATCTACAAGAAAGGATATGAACCAAATCTGCAAGAAACGAAAGGACCCACATCTACAAGAAAGTAAAGGAACCAAATCTACAAGAAAGGAAAGGAACAAAGTCTACAAGGAAGGAAAGGAACCAAGCCTACAAGAAAGGAAAGGAACAAGGCCTAGCAGGTTTAACCTCTACACCGGATAGTTGGACTAAAATATTAACTACTCGTCCTTGACTTTGGGGCGTAAATTACAAGTTCCTCTGAAGTCGGAGTTGGTTAGCCTAATGGCGAGTGACACTGGTAAAAGAGAAAGCTAATCCACAAGCACAAATAAGTCAGGTGCGCAAGAAGTAGTAGCACGTGTATGGACTATTTTATTTTTTGTACGCTTATCCTTTACAGGACATTGCTGTCAACATCAGCATCTTTCAGCTGATTGTTGATTTCTTTCCAAGATTACGCTCAGTAGTTTGCCATTGCTTTCTGCGCGACAGGCTCACATACCCCGGAAGTTAACGACGCGGTGAGAACCGCTACCGATTCTCCCGCACGTCATGTTACTCACGAGAGTATGCAGGATTACGGAGAAAGTCGTGTAACTCCTAGACCAGGGAGACCGGCATATGGACTATACTTGAGTTCAAAAGCAGCGAAAGTAAAGGGAAAAGAACAGTGCCATTTTACAGCCATACCACGTTGACAACACCGGTTCTGGTATATCACCGAAGTCAAGCCACGTCGGGCGTGGTCGTTGCTTAGACCGCTTGAGAACACGGTCGCATGCTGAAGACATGTCAATGGGTGATCTCCGTGGCGTAATGGTTAAATCGACTGCATCGCATTCTGGTGGTCTTGTGTTTGTTCCGCGGACTACGTCTTTCAGAGTGCGAGTCGTTTTTCGGAGACTCCTGGGCGTAAGAATGTTAACAACAGTTTCTTTCTCTGCGATTAAAAGTTCTGTAACAATACTCTGCTTGTAACATACGTTATTAATATCAGCCATTTCAACGGTTTTATGTCGCGGTTTAGAATTGGTTTACAGAGTGCAATTTGGTATACACCCTCGGGAGATTATAAACTTAATTTTTTTTTCAAATTTAATGCTGCTGTCTCTCTTGTTAGCTGTGATAATAATTGCAGAGCATAACTTTCTGACCTACTCTCGTAGCAGCACATGTTTGTACTACGCTGGAGTTTCAAGCGTACAAACCAAACACACAAAAATCACTGGAGCTATGGAGTTAGAGCTTGATACAATTGCTCGCGGCAAGTCTCTTCGCGTTCTGCGGAGATTCGACTAGTCAGATGGGATAACCCCGGTGCAATGACGTCATTCTTCGATCTGCTTTACTTATTAAGTGACATGGGATGATTAATCGTCTTAAGCGACTTCCTATGTCTGTCATGTGCTTATATACAGTAGTTTTCCCTATACAACACCATGTAATTTGATATATAATACAACATGGTGTCAGGTCTTAGTCAGATTTGACTGAGCTACCGTATAACAGTATACGGTACTACCTGCTTTCTATTAGCGCCGAACGTTGGGCGGCGTCTACCAAACCCGACACTCCACATTGTGCCAACGGCTTCGGGCGGAAGAGCGCAATTGGGAGGGTACAAGCCTTACCCTGGTGCGAGGAAATGCAACCTAAAGACAAAATGTCATGGCAGGGCAGACCAGGCCTTAAGCCTTGATTTGCGGCTGGTCTAGGATCGAAGCTCCGACAGGCGGGCAGTTAGAGCAATGCTTTGCTGATCCGGCAGCTTCTGCAGCTTGTCTTGTTCCAGATGTAGAGGTGTTACCTTTCCTCTGGAGTGAACTTGGCAGGCCGAGAGAGGGATCATGCTGCATGGGCAACACATGATCTCTATATTTTAGCCCAGGCTTTGTGCTATGGAGAGGCAATAACTCCATCCCTGGTCTTAACCGGTTTCGGAATGTTGGAAATGACCACGTGTTCACATGCACCCACTGTGAACGAACATTTACAGCGCGAATTGGCCTTATCAGTCACATTCGCTACCGTCAGGCGGGCAGTTACAGCAATGCTTTGCTGATCCGGCAGCTTCTGCAGCTTGTCTTGTTCCAGATGTAGAGGTGTTACCTTTCCTCTGGAGTGAACTTGGCAGGCCGAGAGAGGGATCATGCTGCATGGGCAACACATGATCTCTATATTTTAGCCCAGGCTTTGTGCTATGGAGAGGCAATAACTCCATCCCTGGTCTTAACCGGTCTCGGAATGTTGGAAATGACCACGTGTTCACATGCACCCACTGTGAACGAACATTTACAGCGCGAATTGGCCTTATCAGTCATATTCGCTACCGCCATAGGTAAAAGTTATTATGCCTTTTTTAAAGCACAAACTATCGTCTGTCAAGACGGCAAGGTGCCAATGTAATGTAATGTAAAAACAACATAATGGCTGTGTGGCGAAGGGATTACAGGCGCAATTCATAATCCTGAATACAACATTCGAAACACAACGATTTGGAAGCAGACCACCTAGAGTTAGTTTGCATACAATAGTATGTTTGCCGGTGGTTTAAAAAGCAATGGCGAACTATTGAAAACAAACTTGCCAAGGAATTACAAAAAACCAAATAATTATATTGTTGACATCCACGTCCTGGGTGATACGCGACTA
>JACEFZ010019128.1:25000-37500 GCA_014155875.1 Cepaea nemoralis
ATAATCACCACCATCATCATCACCATAATCGCCAGCATCATCATCATCATCATCATCATCAACATCATCATCATCATCATGCCTATCGCCAAATGGCTCAGGTGTGCTTGTCTCTCCACAGTTCTCGGCGCCATTGTGTTCTGGATCAGTTCGCCTGATGAAGCCCCTCCACAGAACCATCTAGAGCAGAGGTTCCCAAACCACAGCCCGCGGGCTACGTGTGGCCCGCCAGCTCTCAGAAAGTGGCACGCGAGGACCTTGTTATGCAATATAATATATTTTAATAATTTCAAAAATGCACTCGGAGAGTCCCGTCAGCGTGCGATAATTTACTCTGCTCGTGGTTGTTATGCGCAGATATTATCGAATGCGCCTGTTCAGTTCGCAACAAAAAGTTATGAAGTCCCCATATCTCAGCCGTGTCGACCAATCAGAGTGCGCAAAGCGCCATGGTGTCGTCTGTTACCCACTGTTTAGGAGAGTCGATAGTATTGTGAAAACAACATAGGATGAACCAAATTGGACAGTGTACCGACGGTGCTACGGCTTTGACCGGTAAAATGTCTGGATGCCTAGCATTATTGGAACAGTTTCTTGGCCGCACTATATTAAAATATCATTGTATCCTTCACCAAGAAACTCTGTGTGGAAAGAAATTAAATCTGAACATGTCATGGATGTTGTTCTGAGATGTATGAACAAAATTCGAAGTAAGGCGCTGAACAGGCGTGAGTTCAGACAGTTTCTATCAGACCTGATGACTGGCTTAATGACCTGGCATTTTTGGTGGACATCACATCTCATGTAAACTCTTTAAATGCGAGGATCCAGGAAAAAAAAAACTATTCGCAAATTTGTGTGATGGCATTTCTTCATTCAAAATAAGACAACGACTTTAAAGACGTTTCCAACTCTGAAGACGCTTGTGGTGGAAAAGAAATGTGACTTGTTACAGTACAAAGTAAAAGTTGAAAGTCTTTGGATATCCTTCAGTCGAGATTTCAAGAGTTCACAGTAGAGGGGGATAATGTTGCTCTCTTCATAAATCCGTTCGTATTCCCTGATGCCAAACTCTGTCAATTACAGCAAAACCTTCAGCACGAAGTAATTGATATGAAATTTGCTTCACCTTCAGCTGATCATATGATTTCATTCTGCCGACTATTGCCTGTCGAAAAATGTTAACACTTGCGTTCATTCACCCAGAGATACATTTGTCGTTTTGGTTCGACTTACAGATGCGAGCAGTTATTTTCAGCAATGACCGTTATTAAAAAAAAAAAAAAAACTAAGCAACGTTCCAGACTCACCGAAGGTAACCTAGCTGCGCTTATGACTTTGGGCACGACAGATTTGTGCTCAGACATTGATAAACTGGCATCTGAACTTAAGTAACTTGTTTTGAAGAACATTTACAATTATAAATTAATTACATTAATAGCGATGTTCGAAATTGATTTAAAATGTATTGTTAAATGAACGTTTGATTTTAAACCAACAAAATGACCGCAGTGTAGTATTGACACTGACTGTCTTTAAAGTTTTACAATTTTGTTGACGAAAGTTAAGAAAGGTAAGAATGATATTGAACGACTTTTATACTTTTATAATATTGTGGCCCGCTTAACTACCGAAAACAGTAGATATGACCCTCTGCTTGAAAAACTTGTGAACCACTGATCTAGAGCATCCAGCATCATTTATCTCGGTTTGCCTCTGCCTGGTCTCCCAACGATCTTCCCGGTCTGCATCCCAATCTGATGTAAGACCTCTCTTCTCAAGATGTTGATGTTTTCGGTGACTGGCTTTGAACTCAAGCGTAGTTCATACACATGCTACTACTTATAGCGCACTGGACTGACTTGCGTGTGGATTCACTTTCCTTATTACCAGTGTCTCCCGCTATCGGGCGAATCCACTCCATCTTCTGAGGTACTTGTAATGTATGTCTTCAAATCAACAATTTAGTCAAATTGACCGGTGCAGACGTTGGACTCTCTGTCTTGGCATCAGCACACCGGATGTTTAAGAACGAGCGCATAATCCATTGCGCCATATTGACCTCCTTTTATCATTATATAACCAAAAACACTGTTTATATCTATTGTTTGTTACAGTTGCATAAACTTTACACAACTTCGAAGTCAACCCTAGTATTGTTTGGCTGTTTGTGATTTATTGGCAAGTTTACCTTCAGTTATTTGCCATTGCTTTTGAACGGCCGGCACTTATATCATTTCATAAAAACCAACACAAGCTGGTCTGCTGCCAAATCTCCCGCAGCTGTGTTTTGAACGCGGGTATGCGGAATTACGTACTGCGTCAGTAAACCCTTCGCAACGTAGCGGGTATCTAATTAAGAGTTCTGAATACCAACTCCACCGAAGAGAACACGTCACAATTTCCAGACTCTAACCCAAGACACAACGGGCTGAAATACCATGGGACCAGTCAGCAGAAATACTTGGGGATGGCTACTGCTGCATCGGAGGACTGAGCACCCTTGAGAATGCCCCATGTGCTGTAACGTTGTTAGACATAACATAACACAACCATGTATTTAATACACCAAAGATAGGAGTTACTGATGAATGTAATTGTGGAACTGGTAAAATGACAGCGTAACATTGGTTCAAGCAGTGTCCAACATATGCAGAACCGAGTAAAGTATTTTGGCCAACACCCGTTCCATTTGTAGACAAACTCTATTGGGGATGTCAACCATGCTAAGTTGGCCGTTGCTTACTGTGGATTTGTTTAGATTAATCTCTGAAGGTGACGATGAAGAAGTAAGCATTTCGTGTAATGTTCTACTTTCATTATCCACCTTCAGGCATTCGTTGTTAGTTATTCGGTCAGTCCAGTGTATTCTTAACATTCGTCTTTGAAGCCTGTGCTGTATACACAATCACACACACACTCATACATACACACACACCACACACACACACACCTCTTACACACACCTATAACTACGCACCCTCACACGCCTAGGCACACCCGCACACATTTACACACACTTTCACACATTTACACACACCCACTCACGCCTACACACACCCGCCCACACCTATACACACTCACCCACACACAAAATCTAACACTAACCGCCACCGCAACATTCCCTCCTATTCGTGATTCCAATGCACGGCACTGTCCCATAGACACTTCAGGGCTGTCAATCTTGCAGGTGCGCACACATTTATGTGGTTGTGGTTTACGCCATGAGCATCATGCCACATTCTTCAGTCGGATATTTGATTCCGGTCCAGAATCATGACCATGTAATGCAGCTTAAACAGGCATGAAACAAAGTATTACTAATTGTTTCCTTGTTATCGAACACGTTCACTGAAATCACAAGTGGGTAGGGTTTTCCTTCATGGATTGATTAGGTTATCCATGATTTCAGACAGGCTCAAAATGCTGCAGGCTTTTTCAAATTGCCGAGTGACTGCAAACACGGAACACATGAAGCCCTGGACACAGTTAAGGGCCACAGGAGGATCAGAGGAAATCATGGATGGGTGAGGTTGAGGACACAATCAGTGAAGTGAGCATGCCTGAAAACATTGGGCGAGGTGAGGAGCGGGACCAATGGAAAAGTCAGATTGGTGCATGATAACATTGGATCCGGAATTCAGGGACTGGCTGGCAGACTGCGCTGCATCGGAGGTGTAACAATTGATCCACAACAATTCACGACGGATGGCTCTGTGTTAAGAGGTAAAACGAGTGCCTGGGATTTCGTTGCGACGGTTGGTGGTCAGTGTTTGGTGCAGGAGAGCCTGGCGTGTGATACCACAATACCTAGTCTGAGAATGGAGATGGAGGCAGTGTAGAAGCATGTATATAAATGTCCCAAGTACTGTGATGTAGGTTCTTTACCCAGCTTAGCTCAACTGTTCTATAGATCGCAAAAGTAGCACAAGTGCACGTACTCCGCAGCACCGACTAGGCCGCAAATTTTTGCATGCCGGAACCATCTTCTTCTCAAAATCCATGTCGCGTGCGGTGGCTCACAACGTCTCTCCACGGCCTCCTGTCACGAGCACAGTAAACACATGATTACTTTAGGGTTGACCAGCTTCGCATTTGAACAGTATAGTATCAGTGAGTATGTTCGGGGTAGGTAGCCCGGTCATCAAATTCCTGAAGAAGTCGGATGTTTCGGTGCAAATATCGCAGCCATACTGTAAACGGGCACAACGCAATTAAGCCCAAAACAACATTCCGGACGAATACAGAAGACGAAGTCAGTATTTCTGTTATGTACTTCAACCAACATGTCATTCATCTATTCACTTCCTATTTGTGTTATGTACTTCAACCAACATGGCATTCATCTATTCACTTCCTATTTGTGTCATGTACTTCAACCAACATGTCATTCATCTATTCACTTCCTATGATATATAGTTCTGCGGTACGCACCTGTAGAGATGCAGAATAATCTCTCCAAAGAATTTAAGATCTAATTATTAGAATAATCTCTCCATAGAATTTCAGATCTAATTATTAGAGTAATCTCTTCAGAGAATTTCATATCTAATTATTAGAATAATCTCACCATAGAATTCCAGATCTCATTATTAGAATAATCTATCCTTATAATGTAAGATAAGACGGTATATGAACTACTCATTTTACCAAGTCTAAGGATATCATTTCAAGTCTTAAAGGTTACTTTTCAAATCCTAAATATATGTTTTCATGTCTTCAGGGTATCTTTTCAAGTCCTAAGGGTGTATTTTCATGTTATAAGGTTACCTATACATGTCCTAGTGTATACATGTCCTAGTGTATCTTGTTAAGTCCCAAAGATCCCTTTGTAAACACTAAGTATATATATTGTTCCACATCATAATGGACGACAACTACAACCACTAAGTGGATTACAACCACAACTACTACAACCTCCACAATACAGCACACAACCGTTTGGTATCACCTGATAAACCTCCTTCATCATAGATGAGATGCCCCGACACAGTACTGAAGCACAGGTATCCATACAGGTAAGCTACACTACTTACAGCCCAGGTAACGGGCAATTAAGTCATGATATTGCGACCTGGTGTCAACTTTGATTTATGTATCTGTATGCACGCGTTGGGCATGTTCTTGTTTGTGTGTAGTTGATTATATATATATATATATATATATATATATATATATATATATATATATATATATATATATATATATATATATATATATATATATCTGTGTGTCTGTGTGTGTGTGTGTGTACAAAGGGCTGGTCAGAGGTCTTTACACCAACTACTGACTACAGACTACAGATTATTGACTACTGACAACAGACTACTGACTACAGACTACAGACTACAGACTACTGACTACAGACTACAGACTACAGACTACAAACTACAGACTACTGACTACAGACTACAGACTACTGACTACAGACTACTGACTACAGACTACTGACTACAGACTACAGTCTACTGACTACAGACTATTGACTACAGACTACTGACTACAGACAACAGACTACTGACTACAGACTACTGACTACATACTACTGACTACTACTGACTACAGACTACATGACTACTGACTACAGACTACAGACTACTGACTACAGACTACAGACTACTGACTACAGACTACTGACTACAGACTACTGACTACAGACTACCGACTACTGACTACAGACTACTGACTACAGACTAGACTAGACTACAGACTACAGACTACTGACTACAGACTACTGACTAATGACTATAGGCTACTGACTATACACTACTGAATACAGACTACTGACTAGTGACTACAGACTACAGACTACTGACTACTGATTGCTGACTGCTGACTGCTGACTACGAAGGCAATGTCATCTAGAACTGACATCTGGCGAAGGGCTAGAATGCTGGACGTACATTTGGGACAAATGGGTTCGAATCCTCATTAAGATGTGGATTTTACTTATGTCGGGGGGAAACAAGAAAACCCTAACCTGCACAGTTCGCGGCTACTTCACTAGCCAGGCGGCCTTAATTCTTCATGCTCAAAACTCCCCTGTCCTACACCGCAAGCTGTTATAGGCAGTAGATGACAGACAGTTTATCACTACTGGAATTGACACTGCCATCTCTAAGTGAGCTAGAAACAATCTATCAAATATAACGCCATATTTGTGGAACTACAAGTAATAGAGATGTTTTTCTCCCAGATGCCACATTAACATGCCATTGATAGTGCGCCCATTAATTTTCCCGTAAAACTAGGTAGACTGGTAGGTCGATAGCCATTCGGTTCTACCAGGTCTGTTTCTTACTTTGGGACCTCTAATGTATAGCTTCCTTCCAAACCTGTGGGACTATTCCTCTCTACCGGCTGTAGTTTGGGACTGCTAGTAATGTTAATTTCATGTGGAGTGCTTTTACATCTGTCAGCGGTTGTTTGTATCGTAAACTGCATGTTCAGAAACATAGCGGCCGGCTGGTTGCTGAACTAAATGGGTTTGCCTTATGCAGTAATGTGTGGTTGCTGGTTTTCTAGTGATTACCGCTTCCATCAACGATGAACTGTAGTTTTCGCGGCGGTCTTTTGTGGCGCTGCCATACATAGCATACCTGTGCGGGCTGTTAGTTTGTCGAGACTCCTGTGTGATATTCACAGGCATAAGACTAATTGTTCTATGTTGATCACATTTCAAAGGTTCCTGATTTCTTTGGGATTACAATAAATACAGAGTTACATAATTCATAAGGTATATCTCCAGTATCATATAATGTGTTCAGCAGTCTGGTGACTTGAGGTGACTTGATGTAGTCCAGGTTCATCTGCAGCTTTGGTCATTTCTGTTGTGGTGTTGTCTGCACAGGGGGACTTGGAGTCTGTGTTGACTAACGCTAATTCGTTAAGTTTGTTACCAATTACCTCTTGCTCAGTTTTAGGGCGTCATAGGTATCCGGGATCCTTCTCTGCTGGAGTGTTTGCTCATTGGTTTTCCTGTCTGTACATGGTATTCTTTGCATTTTCCTCAGAAGCCACATTTCCGCAGCGATCGGCCGTTTTTTTTTTGCTTGACTGCCTGTTGTCCGCGCTTCACATCCATGCAGGGGTTGGGGTTCTATGCAGCACCTCCGCACTCTGTTTCTCGTTTCAATTTATATCTTTTTGTTGGTCAGTATGTTTTTCATCTTGCATGGACGATGCTACCATCGGAGGAATTGGAGAGTTTCCGGCTTGGGTCAAGATGGCGGGACGTGTTTTCTTCTAGCTTGACTAAAGACGGTTGATCGGCGTCTTGACAATCCGCCATCATAAAACTCCCAACTGTTACAGAATCAGATTTCTGGCTCCAAATGATTGACGCTTCGCACAAACATGGAGAGCCACGACTTCTGCCCTATGCGCCGCCTTAGGCACGAGAGGAAAAACACATAGGAACAAAGCATTATGGGACAGCCCTTTGCCGTGAAGTTGGAACCTCGACTAAATGACTAACTAACTAGAAATTTATATTTTACTTTAGTTCCAAGCCTAAAGAACATTTGATTTATTATTCCATCCATTCCTAATTATTTCTTCTTTTTTGATTTGTTTTCAGGGCACTCCGTGTCTTTCATTGATTAGATTTGCTAGCATACATTCTGCTGCTGTATCTCTATAAACACTAGAAGTAGTTCGAAAGGAGAAGAGCACTCTAACTCATAAACTTCCTATGCGTTTATAGCGATGTAGCGGGATCAATCCATGCAGCGGTCAGTTGGAATTCAGCGTTGACTTCTCGATCAGATATCAATGGCAAACTAGTTAGCTGCATATCCTTTACAAACCGTCGCAGTCAACCCCAGCATTGTTTGGCTGTTTGTGATTTCTGGGCAAGTTTACGTTCAGTAGTTTGTCGTTGCTTTCTGAACTACCAGCGATCATACCTGTTTTTGTTTATAAAATCAACGCAGTGCGGTCTTCAGCCAAAATGCCCGCAGCTGTGTTTTGAACGCGGTATGCGGGATTACGAACTGCGTCCGTAACCCCTTCACAACAGAGCCAGCAATGGCAAACTACTGGACGTAAGAATGCCTAGAAAATATATATTGAGTTGGGGTTTGATCACAACGTCCTGCCGAGAAGATGCAACATCTCCGTATTATTATGATGTATCTGTTGCTCTTTGATTAAATGAGTCTGTTCTGACATAATTTATCACATTACAGTGAAACGCTTTTATCACTGCAACGTGATTTCGATTGAGTGATCTTTTAGAAATAAAGATTATATTGTTTGTGTGTATGTGTGTGAGTGTGTCTGTAGTATGTTTGTCTGCCTGTCAGCCTGTCTTTTTATCTGTAGGTAAGTTGGGAGACAAGCAGGCAGTTAGGTAGGTAAGTAGGTGTGTGTATGTGTCTGTGTGAATGGGTGGATGGGTAATTTAGTAGGTAAGTTGATAGGGAGGTAGGGAGGTAGATAAGGAGTTAGACAGGAAGGGAATCAGGGAGGCAGGTAGTAAGGTAGGTAAGTAGGTAGGTAGGAAAGTAGGTAGGTAGGAAGGTACGTAGGTAGGTAGTAATAGTAGTAGTAGTAGTAGTAGTAGTAGTAGTAGTAGTAGTAGTAGCAGCAGCAGTCGCAGCAGTAGTGGTAGTCGTAGCAGTTGTTGTAGTAGTAGTAGTAGTAGTAGTAGTAGTAGTAGTAGTAGCAGCAGCAGCAGTAATAGTTGCAGCAGCAACAGCAGTAGCTGTAGCAGCAGTAGTAACAGCAATTGCAATAGTAGTAGTAGTAGTAATAGTAGTAGTAGTAGTAGTAGTAGTAGTAGTAGTAGTAGTAGTAGTAGTAGTATTAGTAGTAGTAGTAGTAGTAGTAGTTGTTGTTGTTGTTGTTGATGTTGTGTTTTTTTTTGTATTTTGGTGTTGTTGTTGTTGTTGTTATTGTTGTACGAATGCAATCGACGTAAATAAAAGTAACCCGACCAATCGTATCATTATTATCAAACTTGTAAATAATATCAAACCAAAACCAGCGCACAACAGCTAGGCTATACAATGATTGCATTCAACCGAATGGGACTGGGTATATTTAACCCTATTTGGAAGTTACTAATGTGGATGGTACGAGCGCCGGCCTTTCAGATAGCCAGTTTAAATCTACCGGGCGTAAAATTACCCAGTAAATCACAAAAACTTAGTTGCATATCCTTCACAGGACGTCACAGTTAATCCCAGCACTGTTTGGCAGTTTGTGATTTCTTGGCAAGGTTTACGTTCAGTAGGTGGCAATTGTTTTGGAACGACTGCACACATACCATTGTATGAACACCAACGTAAGAAGGTTTGCTGCGAAATCGCCCGCAGTAGTGTTTCGAACACTGTGCGCGAGTACGAATTGTGTCCGTAAGCCTTTCGTCGCAGAGCCGGTAGTAAATCACAAAGTTCCAATAAATGCTGGGATTGATTGCGACGCCCTGTAGAGGATCGGCAACAAACTATAGGTCTTGATAAACAAAACACAATAATTCTCACGGATCTCTGACCCAGTTTTCACCAGGAAATAACAAGCGTGAGGTCAGAAGTAAACAACCCAAAAAAACCATATTTGATCACGTGACCTTTAGACCAACTTCCGCCCTATCGCCACTTAACAGTCATTGTGTTGTACTTTGCCAAAAGTACTCTGTTGGTTGTTAGTTCTGCCTGTTAGTGTACTTTACCTCATTTCCGGTCTCCACTTAACTCTTTAAATAAGAGTAGCTTTAGTGTCTCGAAATTGTAAGTACGAGGAGGCTTCAATTCAAAACCTTAAAAGTGTGATAGATATTACAATAACCACGCCATTGTCTTGTAACCTGTCAATATTGTTGTTAAGGATGTCAAGAGTGTTCAGTACGTGACATCACGGTGACGTGGTAAGGACAGTTTAAAGATGGCCGCCACACTTTTGAAATGTACCACAGAGGAGCAGCGTTCAGTTTGATTTTTTTGTTTGTTAATTAGTGAAGGGGTGAAACCTATTGCAATTCATCGCCGAATGAAGGTCCAGTATGGTGATGCATGTCTGTCAGTCCAGCAAGTGTATGAGAGGAATGGGAAGTTTCAAAACTTTTCGAAGAGGTACAGCAGATGGTGCATGAGCGGTTACACGAGCGACCAAGATAATGCTTTTCTACAGGAATCCAAGCACTTATCGGCACCGAAGGACTTGCATTGAACGCAGTGGTGACTAAAGTGAAAAATGATACATTTGTTCTTTACTTTTTCAGCAAAAATTCACACACACACACATGACACACACGCACGCACGCGCGTACGCACACACGCACACACACACACACACACACACACACACGCACACACAAAACATTTTGGTTTTAATTTGAAGCCCCCTAGTAAGCAAAGATATATTTTACGCCATAAGACATGTGGAGCTATTTTTATAAATCACACAGTTCATGGTATATGATGAGGTCGGTATGATGAGGTCGGTATGATGAGGTCGGTATGATGAGGTCGGTATGATGAGGTCGGTATGATGGGGTCGGTATGATGAGGTCGGTATGATGACGTGGGTATGATTAGGTCGGTACGATGGGGTCGGTATGATGAGGTCGGTATGATGGGGTCGGTATGATGAGATGGGTATGATGACGTGGGTATGATTAGGTCGGTACGATGAGGTCGGTATGATGAGGTCGGTATGATGAGGTCGGTATGATGGGGTCGGTATGATGAGGTGGGTATGATGACGTGGGTATGATTAGGTCGGTACGATGAGGTCGGTATGATTGGGTCGGTATGATGAGGTGGGTTTGATGTGGGTATGATGAGGTCGGTATGATGAGGTCGGTATGATGAGGTCGGTATGATGAGGTCGGTATGATGAGGTCGGTATGATGAGGTCGGTATGATGAGGTCGGTTTGATGTGGGTATGACGAGGTGGGTATGATGAGGTCGGTATGATGAGGTCGGTATGATGAGGTCGGTATGATGAGGTCGGTATGACGAGGTCGATATGATGAGGTCGGTATGATGAGGTCGGTATGATGAGGTCGGTATGACGAGGTCGGTATGATGAGGTCGGTATGATGAGGTCGGTATGACGAGGTCGGTATGATGAGGTCGGAATGATGAGGTCGGTATGATGAGGTCGGTATGATGAGGTGGGTATGATGACGTGGGTATGATTAGGTCGGTATGACGAGGTCGGTATGACGAGATCGGTATGATGAGGTCGGCATGATGAGGTCGGTATGATGAGGTCGGTATTACGTCTGACACTGAAAAGTAGAGTGCACCGGAATATCGATACATGAAGCCCATAAGCGGACACTCTCCTGCTGTTTATACTTCACCTCGACTCCCCAAGGTACATGAGAAATAAGATGAAATGAGTTGAGATGAGTCTGATCAACAACTTGTGTGCAACACATTATTATAATAGGCAAAAGATCAAATGGTTCGGCTATATCCTAAGACTGCAGTTAACGGGACTGGCACTACATTAAAGAAGAGCTGTTACCAGGGCCAGATGGCGCCGAAGAAGAACATGGATTCACAAAGACACTGACACTGAATTTATTTTTATTTTTTTATTTTTGGCGCTCGCTCGTTTTGACCCCAATCGTAGCCATCCATACTACTTCAAGTAGTACTGGACTGAATTGTGCGTGTGGATTAACTGTCACAATTACCAGTGTCCCTCGCCATCAGGCGAACCCACTCTGACTTCTGAGGTATTTGTAATGTACGTCCCCAAGTCAAGGATGAGAAGTGAACATCTCAGCCCCACTAGCCGGTGTAAGGTTTGAACCCCCTACCGAGGAATAAGCAGACCGGGTCGCTGCCTGCAGCACCATTCTCTCCAAGATGTTTCCTTCGCTGGCCCAAGCGTTGTCCATACACTTGCTACCACTGCTAGCGCACAGGAATGATGTTTGCTTGGTGTCTTAACTTTCCTTGTTACCAGTGTCCCTCAACACCAGTCAAACCCACTCCGACTTCCAAGACACGGACTCAAGGAGGATGCTTAGTAAGGTGGAGAAAGGAATGTTTCGCGTGGAATGGCTCACCTCGCTTCAGAGGTCAAATGTTGTGAGAATTGTATGGATATTTTGCCCTGGCCGTGCGGGAGTGCGGGGGAATGAACATGCTGATAGGTTAGCAGGGAATGCACCTCTCGATGATAGATTACCTATGGAAAAAGGTGAAGTGGTTGTGCGCCTGTGGGACAAGGTGGAGATGGTGTGGAACAGATTGAGAACACGTGTGTGGAAAGGATAAGATTGCGGCGAATTTCCAGGGGTTCTGGTAGAATCTCAAAACTGAGATGGAAGACCAGGAGAACTCTCAGTCAGATAACGATGGGAGCGATTAGTAGTGTGATTCTTCGCTGGCTGTTGAACGAGGGGACGGAACGCGTACGGGAATGTCCTGAGTGCAGTGGTGACAGTTCTTAACTCAACACAACTGAACTCAACTAAGGTACGTGTAATTTACGTCCCCATGTCAAGGGCGAAAAGTTAAAATGTTAGCCCAGC
>JACEFZ010019128.1:42500-70000 GCA_014155875.1 Cepaea nemoralis
TGATGTTATGGGATTTTCATGTGGTATGATATACATAATCTCAAGTGTATGGGAAAAGATTCCCATGATTTCTCTTTTATGAGTATTTTACCTTTTATGCTCATGATTGTTACTGCGTAATGCTGTAATAAATGCTGTTATAAGATTGTCATTTGGTATGATATATCTATATATAATCTCAAGGGAGTGGGAAATGACACCATGCTCTTGTGTTTTTACTTTGAGATGTTGGGTAATACCCACTAGAGAGTTCATACCATGTTTAGTAAAAGACTAACAAGGTTTTCTGTTATTCATCATATGTATATTCTATTCATGATGTTACTGTTGGAGTAGATCTTTTAACTCCCCCCCCCCCCATTGGGGACAAACACATGATGATGATGATGATGATGATGATGATGATGATGATGATGATGATGATGATGATGATGATGATGATGATGCAAGAGGAGATGACTGATTGGTAGCTAGCCTTTTTGCCATTTGTCAGTGGTAGTCACATAATGCTGTTTGTAACTATGGAAAGGAGATTTATGAATTGGGTACATGAGGACATTGTCTCAGGAACTTTTTCCATGATGTGACAGCGGTACTATCAAAAGATGTTTGCATATTTAGGAGGTGAAGAAAACCTCCCAGGAAGCTCCAGTATCAGTCCAGAAGAGATGTACCTATTGAGTAGATACCTTACTCACTTTTAGAGTGGGTCAAAACTCTACAGTAGGCGACAAGTGCTAGGCAACTATTGTCACCTTTCTTTCTTCTCCCCTTTTGTTTCCTCTATTTTTATTATTATACACTGGTATCGGAATGTTTATTTTGTTATTTACACTGATATCAGAATATATGTTTTATTATGATAACTGATATCAGAATATATATTTAATTATGATACATTGGTATCAGAATGTTTGGTTTATTATGATCCATTGTTATAAGAATGTATATTTTATTATGATACACTTATCAATGTTTGGGTTGTATTACTAATCTATATCGACCCTTGTCAGAGTCCGACAGGGGACAGCGATGCAGGGACATCGTTACGACCGCCAGGCGACTTAGCTCCCAGTAAGGGATGCAACAACTTCGTTGCGCCGCCAGGCAAATAGGAGTTATCGGCCTGCGAGATCGCTGGCTGACCAGCGGTCAGGCCGCCAACGCAAGACGCACGCCTGCCACGTGACGCCACGTCAGGCAGGAGGCAAGTTGCGAACCAGGTCCGGACAGCTCTGGGACACGGAACATGACGGACGTGTGAGGAAGGCGTTGTATGGTTTCTGTATTGACAGGCGAGTGTCTGGACATCTTGCGAGTCAGACTTGTGACTGTATTGTGGATGTAAGTTGTAAAGTATCCATTATATGTATTTGTGATCATCGTTCTGTATTTGATATGTTAATAAATCCACCGAACGATGTGTCGTTGAGTCTTACGTCAAATCACGTTGTATTTGTACTGTCTCACACTTGTTAGGAAAGCGAGCCAAGTTTAAGACCCTGACATGTGTGAACGTGGAGGGCTCGTCCAGCTTTAATTTAGTTATATTTGAACGTGAATAGCTTGTCCTTGTTGAACGTTTAATTTAATTAGATTTAAACTTAAATGTGATCATGGAAGGCTCATTTTGATTGTTACTACATTATTTAAACATGTGTAAGACCATTTGTAAACGTACAATGCATACATTCTGTTTGATCCTGTAAGCGTGTAAAACATTTGTGATTTGTGAAACTTGTCACCGTTTTGACCTTGTCGACATTGTGATCTTGTCGCCATTTTGACCTTGTCGCCATCTTGTAAACTTGATGTCTATGTCCTTACTGAATGTCATCTTGATGTAAGTGATGTGTCATCAATGTTGTAGAGTGTTAAGATACTTGTAGATTGTCTTTGTGAATTGAGTTTGTGGAACGCGAAAAGTGTTTGGAAAGAAAGTAACGTGTATTGTAAAAAAATTGTTGACGGACAAACTTACGACATACAATTATACTCAACGCCATACAAACCTAATCAACACTTAGTGACAAGCAGGCACACACCAACAAATAGACGCTAATTTATCTTCTTCCAAAATAAAAGCAGGTTTTTCCGTACCATCCGAAACCTTGCCGTAGAGGTCATTTGTAGTCTGAGGTAGCGACCCTACAGTTCCTAGCCCGATTTCCAACCGTTCTTCACCGCATCCAGGGCACTTGAGTATACTTTTTCCTTTTCGTATACTTTAAAAATGCATTTTTAGGCACATATCGTCCATATAAACAGATTGTAAATTGTTGATTACTAACCACTTATTACATATTGTGTGTGGCTGGTATTTCATTGACATTTTTCCATCATGTCTTCATTATTTGATTTCATTGATATGGGGATAAAGTTACAGTTACATGGTGATGAATTAACACAGTGGAGTGAGCAGAAATATGCAGAATACCTACAAGTACAGGAAAAAGCGGCTGAGCGTGAAGAAAGAGCAGCTGAAAGAGCATTAAAACAGGCAGAGATGGCTGCCAAACAAGGAGAGGCAGACACAGCCTTAAAGCAAGCTGAGATAGATAGTGCATTGAAAAAGGCCGAGATCGAGAATGAAACAGAGCTGAAGAAGGCAGAAATAGCAGCTCAGGGTAAGAGAGAAGAACTGGAGTTACAGTTGAAGATGAAACAACTTGACACTGAGACTGCCATTAACAAAGAGTTTAAGAAATCTGAAAGACTGGAGAAAGAAAACCAGTATAAGAAATATCAAGGTATTGTACGTAATTATACCTCGGGTGACTGCATTGCAGCCTTTACCCAAAATTTTGAAACTTTAATGGAACATTATCAAGTTCCACTGTCTGAATGGAATATTGTGTACATGAGGAGTTTGTCAGGGGAACCTCTTAAAGTTATTGAAACCATCCCCAAAGACCTCAGAAAAGATTACCATTATCTGAAATCTAAGATTATGGCACATTTTATGTTAGATGAGGCAGGTTACAGAGAACAGTTCAGTAAATTGAGCCCAAAACCGACTCAAACGTTCTCTGACTACCTCTGCTTAGTCCGAGATATTTTCACCAAATGGACGTCAGCAGCCAAAATTGAAAAAAGTTATCAGAGATTGGAAGATCTAATTATTAGAGACAAAATTGTGTCATCTATTCCTTCAGCCTTTGCTAAATTTTTGTTAGAGAATGAATGCTCTAGTGTGGATGAAATTGAAAGACGGGGTTCGGCTTACTACACAGCCAACAAACATTGCTTTGCTACTGAAGATACTAACATTAACTTTGTAGCAGCGGCTAATTATGACAAACAACCCTATAGTAGGCAGAAATTTCGTAAGCCTACCTCTGAGAAGTTATATCATTGCGAGTATTGTAGATATTCTCATCAGCAGAGTGAGATGTGTGATAAAAACCCTCGTTACAAGACGTACTTACAACACAGGGTAAATCAACAAAATCAGGAGCGTGAAATCTTCAAAGGGTTGACTAAATGTTTTCTCTGTAAGGCGTTCGGACACCATCGGAGGGATTGCGAGGGCAGGCAGATGACCAAAAAAGCAAATGCCGCCTTGTATGATAGTTCCGCGTCTGAAGAAGAAGAGCCAGAGAAACAACCTGTGAACTCAGCACAGGCTGTTGACATATTCAACGCAAACAAATGCTATGTTTGTAATACTTTCTATGAAGATGGTATTTTAAAATGCGGTCATACCATCCCTATTGCCAATGAAGAAGCTAATTCGGTAATAGGTTCAAAGGGCAGAATAAACATCCATCACGGATATGTAAATGGCAAATATGCTACAGTCCTTCGCGACACAGGAAGTACAATCATTGGCCTGAAAAGAACGTTCATATTGCCTACAGATTACACAGGCAGGCACGTAACATGTAGAACATTCTCAGGCAATATTGAGAGATACCCATTAGCATGGGCATATATTGATACACCTTTCCTCACTGGGAAAGTAAAGTGCGCTGCACTAACCAGTCCAGTTTGTGATATAATTATTGGTAATTTACCTGAGGTAAATGATAAACCTCATGACATAACATCTTCATGTAATGATGATACCATAACATCACCATCAAATGTCATCATTGAAAATGTCACACCACCTATTGATTTTAATGTAGCTAATGTAGCACTAAGTTCTCATGACATCATTGAAACTATTGTTCCATCATCATCATCTGATATCATTGAGTGTGTGAACGCAGTAACAAGAGCTACTGCTAGAGTGCAAGATGAAGTAAATCAAACTGAGGCGATACAATTGCTCAGCCCAGTTTCACTACCTACTAACACCATGAAGGAAGCATTTGTAACAGCCCAAAAAGCTGATCCTTCATTGTCAAAATACTTTGACCTGATCGGCCGAAAGCCAAAAGTAACCAAGAATGCAAAATGGCATTTTGCGATGAAAAATGACATACTCACTAGGTATTACACCAGAGGTGACAATACCACAGAGCAAACTGTTTTGCCAACTAGTTATCGCAAACAAGCCTTACATCTTGCACACGATATACCTCTTGCAGGACATATGGCATACGTTAAGACCAGATCAAGGTTATTGACACAATTTCACTGGCCAAAATTTTGCAATGACATTAAAGAATATTGCAGAAGTTGTGACACCTGCCAGAAACTGGTTAAAAAAGGTAAACACCCACAGGCAAAGTTACAAGTTACCGACTTAGCCAGTCGACCTTTTGAAAAGCTATCGGTTGACATAGTGGGCCCTCTCAGTCATACAACAACTAGAGGGAATAAATTTATTCTAACGGTCATTGATCAATGTAGTCGCTGGCCAGAAGCTATTCCGTTAAAGAACATAACTGCCAATGAAATAATGGAAGTGTTCTTCCATATTTTTTCTAGGATAGGGTTTCCAGATACTATCCAATCTGATAGGGGCACTCAGTTTATTGCCGCATCCACCCAAGCTTTCACCAAAATGCTGGGAGTTAAGCAGTGTTTCAATTCCCCCTACCATCCTCACAGTAGCGGAGTGATAGAAAAATTTAACGGGGATCTTAAGCACATGCTTGCAAAAGTGACGCAAGAACACCCCAACAACTGGGATGTATATCTACCAGCTATTCTTTTTGCTTATCGCGAGGTACCACATGCTAGTACCGGTTTCTCTCCTTTTGAACTTATCTATGGTGCCAAACCACGTGGCCCATTGACCATTTACCACCAAATGTTAACTGACTCTACACCAGTACTTAAACCCATATCATCATACTCATATGTGACATCATTGCGTGAAAGAATCATCAAATCTTGTGTTATTGCAAAGAATGCACTAAAACTATCTGGTGCTACTTATAGACAGTATGCTGACAAAGGTAACAGGACAATAACATTGACACCTGGACAGGACATTCTTCTTCTGCTACCTAGTGACAGACACCTTCTGACTGATTCTTGGCAGGGACCTTTTAAAGTGACAAGACAGATTTCACCTGTAGACTACGAGATCCTTATAAAAAACAAACACAAAATATTTCACATAAATATGCTAAGACCATACCACAACAGAGACGACGAACAAGACGATACAACAGCTTGTACAGTGATAATAGATCACGAAGACGACGATGCTAGTGACGAAATTCCAACACCTGCATTAGACACGACAGACTGCTTGAAGGAGATCAAAATCAACCCAAATTTAACTCAAGCAGACACAGACAGTTGCAAACAACTTATACAACAGTACAACACCATCTTTTCCAACAACCCAGGACAAACAGAATTAATACAGCATCACATCGCACTCACATCAAACACACCCATTAGATGCAGACCATACACCATCCCATTACATTACAAAGAACAGTTACATCAAGAAATCATCAACTTAGAGAAAAATAACATCATAAGACGATCCCAATCAGACTACTCATCTCCCATGGTCATAGTACGCAAAAAGGACAATACAATAAGACTGTGCATCGACTACCGAAAACTGAATAAAATAACTGTTCTAGATCTTGAGCCTATGGCAAACACTGACGATCTTCTGACAGAACTGACAGACGCTAGGTTCTTTACGACTGTAGACATGGTTAAAGGTTATTGGCAGATTGCTGTAGACGAACAGAGCAGACATCTGACAGCTTTCGCCACACCTTGGGGACTGTACGAATGGTGCAAACTTCCATTTGGGCTTGTTAACGCCCCAGCCACATTCGTACGTATGACACGACTACTGCTAAGAGACATTCCTAACATAATTTGCTATATTGACGACATATGCATTCACACAGAGACAATGACGGAGCACATTAAGACATTAGACCAAACATTTGAACGGATCAAACAGCACGGACTGACAGTGAAGCCTGCAAAAGTAGACATAGCCTACCAGGAAATATCATTCTTGGGTTACAAAATATCCAATGGCTTTGTCACGACAGACGATAAAATTGTGTCCAAGATACTAAAACTCTCACTTCCGACTACTAAAAAACAAGTCAGAAGTTTGCTGGGCCTAATCAATTACTATAGGCAATTTATTCCTGATTTTTCGGAACTGACCGAGGTATTTACTAATTTACTAACAAAGGATAAACCTGAGAAAATTGTACACGATCAATGCCTAAAAATCGCATTTCATAAAGTGCTATCATGTTTTTCCGATAAGAATAAACAGAATCTTATCCTTAAATTGCCCGATATCCGTTTACCTTTCAGATTACGCACAGATGCTAGCTCCGTGGCGATTGGAGCAGTCCTGTTGCAGGAGTACAACAACATCCTCCACCCAGTTTATTTTGTATCCCGGAAGCTGAAAGCCCGAGAGCGGGCATGGTCCATTCCTCAATTGGAAGCCCTAGCTTTAGTAGTAGGTATCACCAAATTGTCTAGATTTCTTCTAGGACGCCATTTCATCGTAGAATCGGACAGCAGCCCCTTACGATGGATGAATTCAGGTGTGCCATCGAACCATATGATAGCGCGTTGGTCTCTGAAACTTCAAGATTATAGCTTTGAGGTTCGACATATCCCAGGCAGAACCAATTCAATTGCCGATCTTTTGTCACGTTGTCCGACCGACCCAGTGAGCACCAATGTCTGAGTGCAGTATGTAGAAATACACTCAGACCGACACAGCCATTTAGCAGTGAATAGTGGTTTTCCATTCACAAAAAGCTGTGTAATGTCTACAATATTGTGATAGGGATTACTCCCATTATATATAGTGTTCGTATTTTACTAGTTCATGTAGTGATTGTCGTGTATAAATGTGTAGTATGTGGTAGAAAGCGAACTTTATTAACTGTATATATTACGTACAAGAACAGTGTCACATTCGCACTTACCTGAAGCGAATTATCCAACTTGACAGTGACAACTTCGTGTTGAATCCTCCAGGAACATTTTAATTACGAGTGTGAAAGTAAAAACTGAACAGTGACGACTTTTCTACACCTCTGCAGTGAACCGAAACCTTTAGTGTTCGACTGAAACATCTAACACATGAACATTCGATCGTAATCCAGAAGATTGTGTACCAAAATCCAACACGAACTTTGAGAACATTGTTCCTTCCTTAAACTACATCAAACCGGAACAGGTGTGTTCTACAAGCTTTACCATCAGCTGATTTTAGAGCTCGTGTGTACTTCCGGATTAATTAGAAATTTAGAACAAAAATAGCAGACAACATATAAAAGATTAAAAAGTTTTGACGATTCTAAAATGTTTAGGATTCTATAAAATTGAATACACGAATTGTGTGTTTATTTATTTCTCTAATGTAATCTTAGAATCATATCTTGATTAACGTATTCATATTGCCGACTTTTTCGCGTTAATATGAAGAAACGTCAAGCAATGACACTAAGAAATTAAATAGTTATTGTAAATTATTGTGTTTCACTAATGTATGAATTATTTCCCTTTCATTTATTGTTATTACATTTTCACACAAAGGGCCATAATTTGAAATGTATATGCTAATGTGTTGTGTGTAATATAACATGTTGTTGTTAAAGTGTTGACACCACAGGCAAGCATCTACTGGGCATGGCAGAGGGTTGCCAACATTGTATACCAACACAATAACTCCTGGCCAAGTAGGGACAGGGTTTGAGTGTTTTATACGACTTATATAAAGTCGTATTTCAGTCTCGCGAGATGGTTTTTGTTTCAAGAACCATATTATTATTTTTTTTCAAATTGCGTTGACGTAGATGCGTGAAGCTGGTGCTACTGATCCGACTGGGTGATAATACGATTGAGGTAACCAGCCATCGAGAGGGTGAAGCCTGATATGTGTTAAACATGAAGCACCACATGTCTTTGTACCCAACTCCCAGTTCTTATATATTTCTATGCCATGTGTGTAATTTTGATAACGTTGTGTATAACAATGGGAAGGTAGACTCTGACAAGGGCATACTATTAACCCAACAGGTACAGACATTAGACATGAAAGACGACATCTTTCATGGATTTTACCGGGGGAGCGTGTCAGAGTCCGACAGGGGACAGCGATGCAGGGACATCGTTACGACCGCCAGGCGACTTAGCTCCCAGTAAGGGATGCAACAACTTCGTTGCGCCGCCAGGCAAATAGGAGTTATCGGCCTGCGAGATCGCTGGCTGACCAGCGGTCAGGCCGCCAACGCAAGACGCACGCCTGCCACGTGACGCCACGTCAGGCAGGAGGCAAGTTGCGAACCAGGTCCAGACAGCTCTGGGACACGGAACATGACGGACGTGTGAGGAAGGCGTTGTATGGTTTCTGTATTGAAAGGCGAGTGTCTGGACATCTTGCGAGTCAGACTTGTGACTGTATTGTGGATGTAAGTTGTAAAGTATCCATTATATGTATTTGTGATCATCGTTCTGTATTTGATATGTTAATAAATCCACCGAACGATGTGTCGTTGAGTCTTACGTCAAATCACGTTGTATTTGTACTGTCTCACACTTGTTAGGAAAGCGAGCCAAGTTTAAGACCCTGACAACCCTGTTCTTCTTCACTCTACATAGGCGCTAGAGATGGCAGTTGAGTATTGGCCTAGTCACCATGCTTGGAACTGAAGTTATGGTCAACTTGTTTTGATTTAGAGGCAGGAAACTGGGATATCAGCCTCCTCTAATATTCTACAATAAGTGCGGGTTACTGCTACACACCCTGGACGTCAATGCCTGGATAATTACTGGATTTTGAATATGCGGAAGTGGATTCCCTACCTCTGGGAACTTACAGATGGGGTTAATATTTTCAATGTCTGCAAAGACATGAGGCATGCCTGGCCTAGATGGATACAGAGTATAACCTCTTCTAAAAGTCACCGCCTAATTCCACGTTCAACTGTCATATTCCAGAGGCTCATGGATAGTCTGGAATTCACCATCATTTACCAGTATGGATTTACCAACTGATTTTGTGAACTCCCAGCTTCCTTTGAATCTTCTCATCCATCATATCCTAGACATGGATAATCAAGCACCATACCAACTCCCGGTCAATCAAGTCGTATATTCAACTGAAGAAAGAATAACCTACATCTTAACCCAGAGAAAGGGGCTAGAATATTCATGCCCAATTCAAGTTAGTTCTGTCAGGAAATTCTAATGGATTATGTGATGTCACTCCTCATCCAAAGAGATATTGAAAGATAGTGAAAGGTTTTACGAGCCAATATATTAATTCCTATAGAGGGCGTGTTTGGGTTTTAGACCCCATTCATACTGAATACCCCTAGCGAAACTTGTCCTTATTCTAATTTATTATATTTACCACCTACAACACCCCCTTACACATTCGCGTAATAACAAAACTCATCCGCACACAAAAGCGCACTCGTGCATACACCGTTTAACACCAGACATTGGCACATACGCTACCTCATACAAATACATTTTCACAACTGATTACAACATACAGTCTCACATATAATTGCTCTCGCACATACAAACACTCGCACATACACATACTCGTACATATTCGCATTCTCTCTGTCATACATTCGATCTCACACACACACACACACACACACACACACACACACACACACACACACACACACACACACCACATTCTCTCTCCCGTTCGAGCAATCCTACTCAAATACACTCTAACATACACTCTCACATACGTTCACACGTACGTGCATTGTCACCCTCTCAATACTCGCGCACACCCTTACAAACACACTCTCTCTCTCTCTCTCTTTCTCTCTCTCTCTCTCTCTCTCTCTCTCTCTCTCTCTCTCTCATACGGGTAGTCATTCTCATATACACACTTGCACTCAAATAGGCACATCACTCGCATAGTCATACCCACACACACACACACCCACAAACACACATACACACTTAGACACTCACACAGGCATGGTCACAAGCATACATATTACATACACTCTAACACACACATCAACACATACACACATACAGATATATACACACGCATATACATACATGCTAACACCCACACACATAACACTTACATCCAAACACATACACATTGATATACACGCATACAAACCCACACAAGCCCACATACATACACACACTACACATATACACCCACTCACATCCACATATGTACACAAATCATACACACACCCACTCACACGCACACACTTACACCCTCATACACACATACACACACCAACTGTTATACACACATATACACCCACACATACCCACATGTATACATAGACATGCATTCACACATATACAGTCACAAACCCACACACATACACACCAACACGCACACCTACACACAAACACACACATACACACATATACACCCGCACACATACACACCCAAACACACACATACGCAACACCCATTATGCAAAGGTGCAGTCACTTGCGAAGCAACCAGGACTGCAAAAGCTGTGTGGAAACGGCTGGACAGAAAAACCACTGCAGGAGATCCTCCTCCTGGAACGTCAATCATTCTTTGCCCACATTGTCAAAGAACATTTCGAGCCAAAATAGGCCTTATAAGCCATTCTTAGAACTCACGGCTCCTTACTTTCAACCCCACTGGATGAAATGAATGGTCATCATCATTCTTGAGGACAAACAACAATTGAGGAAAAGACTGGCTAGATATTGCTCTATGCATACATACCTATATAATGTGGCAGCCCTTCCACTTCACAGACCACACACCGGGTTCCTCCGTTATGGTTAATTTTTAGGTAATAAATATGACCATCAAGGGACACAAGTCCCGTAATTCATTGTGAAACACCTTGTGTCTTTCATCTCCCTTATATGTAATAAGTGAAGCCCAGTTGTCTCGTGGCTAGAAACCCTTCTGCAGTATTAGTAGTAATAGCAACAACAGCAGTAGTAAGGGGAGTAGTAGTAGCAGCAGTGGCAGGAGCAGCAGTAGCAGAAATAGCATTAGCAATAACAACAGTAGTAGTAGTAGTAGTAGTAGTAGTAGTAGTAGTAGTAGTAGTAGTAGTAGTAGTAGTAGTAGCTGTAGTAGTAGTAGTAGTAGTAGTAGTAGTAGTAGTAATAGTAGTAGTAGTAGTTGTTGTTGTTGTAGTAGCAGCAGCAGTAGTAGTAGTGGTAGTAGTAGTAGTAGTAGTAGTAGTAGTAGTGGTAGTAGTAGTAGTAGTAGCAGCAGTAGCAGCAGCAGCAGTAGTAGTAGTAGTAGTAGTAGTAGTAGTAGTAGTAGTAGTAGTAGTAGTAGTAGTTGTTGTTGTTGTTGTTGTTGTTGTAGTAGTAGCAGCAGCAGTAGTAGTAGTGGTAGTAGTAGTAGTATTAGTAGTAGTAGCAGCAGCAGCAGCAGCAGTAGTAGTAGTAGTAGTAGTAGTAGTAGTAGTAGTTGTTGTAGTAGTAGTAGTAGTAGTAGTAGTAGTAGTAGTAGTAGTAGGAGGAGGAGGAGGAGGAGGAGCGGTCATCGACATATCTGCTATATGACAACATTGGCGAAGGGGTTACGGACGCACATCGTAATTCCGCATTCCGCGTTCGTAACACAGCTGCGTTGGTTTTTAATGAAATCGTATGGGTGTCGGTCATTCAGAGAGCAATGGCAAACTACTGAACGTAAACTTGCCCAGGAATCACGAACAGCCAAAAAATGCTGGGTTGACTGCTACGTCCGTAAAGGATATGCAACTAACTAACTGAAGTTTGCCATAACCAAACGACGGGAAAATTATGTTTCTGTGAGCTGTCTCCCTTGAAACATTGGTTGGCATGCATGTTGACCGCATGCTTGGCTTTCCTGATTCTTCCATGTCTGAATCGACTTAATAAGTCTCGGAGCATTTGACCATTTCAGGAGTTGAGGCACATCCGCCAACAGAAAGAAGATCATTATGGGCCTGAGTTTGAGGTGGACATCTCCTGGCAACAACCAGGTGTTGCTTTCAATAATGTGGCGGGCTCACTTATGTGGCGATCTAGCTTTAGAAATATAGAGAATAAAGTTAATAAACAATGGACAATTGGCTGGACAAATAAGAAATTATTTTGAAGCTTAAGGGGGCACAGTGGACAGGTAGAAGACAAATGAAGACATCTAGAAAGAAGTCATTGCGCAAAGAGAAATGGTTACTCGCATCAGTAGTAGACACTCCACATGATTTGGGCATGTCATGAGACGGGGAAAGCTGAATTATGGCGTCACAACGGGAAGATTGCAGGGGAAGAGAGCCATGGGGACATCAAGAGAAACGATGCTGGACAGTTTTATATCATGGCATGGAGGACCGTCGGTATCAGAAACGATTCGCAGAGCAAGAGATAGAAGACTATAGACAGACATAATCACCAACGCCACACGGCATGGAGTATACGTGGATTGACTGTACACGAGACAGAAGGCTGCGAACAGACAAGATCAACAACAGCCACACGTCATGGATTATAGAGAAGAACTTAATAAAGGTAGGATGGAGTTGTTGAAGTGAATTTGTGAAATATTGTATACCACTTGTTAATGAAACTAAAGAAAACAACAGGTAGGGATCCATGAAGACGTACTCGTTCCCTCATTTGAAGAAAAACAGATTCAGGCCCATTTCAAATTTTAGGTCTGTCGACGTATTACAATTAGGCCAATATGGTGTTTCTTTTCTTCTTGTGGAAAAAGAGCTACATGTGTTTCTTCCTAAATTCTACGCGTTTCTGGTTTGGTGGTGATATCTTCTTTGCTGCTGTGTATCATGTCTGGTCAGATTCGAGCACTTGTAGTCCTGTTGTTGAAAAACATACTGTCGCTCTAGTCTGCTTGTATTAATGTTGATGGAAGTGGTGGTCAAGAATAGAAACAGTAAGGCAAACCAACTCATTGGACAAATGACATCAATTCTAACGAACAAACGTGTCAGTAGAAACTAAGCAAAGCACTCTACAACACAACCAACTCTATGCTACCAATGTCAAACCTGGAAAATGATAGAAAAAGAGATATAGATGTAATAAGGCAACCCAATTCAATGAACAAATAGTACTAATTCTAAAGAACAAACATGTAAATGTGGATACTAAAAAGAAGTATTCTAGAACACAATCTGTCTGTTAACTCTATGTTACCATTGTCAAAGCTGGACAATGACAGAAAAGAAGAAATGAAAAATTACAACAACGGAAATGAGAATCTGAGTGAAAGTATCAAGAAGAGATCAAATCAGAAATGATGAAATCAGGACTAAAGTGGGGGTTATAGCAGCTCTAGATTTCATTAGAAAACAGCAAGTTAAATGGTTCGGTCATACAACTAGGCTACCAACTAACAGTATACCACAACAAGCAATGATGTACAGACCAAATGGAACCAGAAGAAGAGGCCGACGATGCAAACGATAGACAGAGGAAATAGCAGAGTCCATGGGAATCTCGATATACGAAGCCCATAAACGGGCATTCTCCTGCTGTTATTGCTTCACCTCGACACTGCAAGGTACAAGAGGAAAAAAAATAATATAAAAGATATTACATCAGTGTTTCCCAACCTTTTTTGTACCATGCCCCACTTAAGCCTTTCTAAAATTCATATTGCCCCCCTCCCCCGCCCCCCCCCCCCCCCTCAACATATACATTATTTTTAATATTCAAAATTTGAAATGTTCACTAAAGAAACTTGAATGATAGGTTTTAGGAAGAAATCACTAGGTAATTATTGAGTAAACACAGTAAGTAAATTTTCAAAACATATAATGGAGAACTGAAATTCAAGTACAAAATAATTTTAATGAAAGATTTTTCTATATTATTTTAATTATTAGTAATTATTTATTATTTAAATTTAGTGAGATCCTTGCGCTTGATGCTTGCTGCAAAGAGATCTTATGTCAGGTTCCAATTTAGTTAACTTCAGTCTCAAGTCTCCCCGTTTTGTTATATTCAGCCGATTTCTTCCATTTTCGAATTGCCCCACTTAACAGTCAAATTGCCCCCCTGTGGGGCGTGGGCCCCACGTTGGGAAACACTGTATTAGATGGAACTGTGGTTCAACTTGCCTGTTGTATCAATGTTGGTCGTAAAGATGTGAAGTGCAGGGACAGTCCAAGTTTGTTTTAGTACATATCCTTTACAAATCATCGCAGTTAACCCCAGCATTTTTCACTGCTTGTGATCTCTTGGCAATTTTACGTTCAGTAGTCTGCCATTGCCTTCCGAACGAGCGACACCCATACCATTTCTTAAAAACCCAATGCAAGGCGGTCTGCTGCTAAATCGCCCGAAGCTGTGTTTTGAAAGTGGTATGCGGGATTACGAACTGCGTCCGTAACCACTTCGCCACGGAGCTGGCGTGTTATAGTGAAGAGCCAAGATAATTACTATATCACAGACCCACAGAATTTAAAAACAACTTAACTATCATCATCATCTTCCACTTGTGCCGTCAAGCGTCGTGGGGAGGATTGATATTCCAGCTCCCGATGAGTGACTTTGGATAGTCTCATCCTGTGTGATTGTATAATGTCCTTGATTTCGTCATTCATGTTTCTTCTCGGGCGAACTCTTGTTCTCGTAGCAGCTATTATTTGATACAGGACCAGTGCTGTAGTAGATAGTTTCACAATATAACGAGATGGCCAAACCATTTGATCTTCTGTCTTTCAATATATGTGGCACATGGTGTTGATCTCACTGTCTGTTAACGTCACTTCTTTCTCCGTCTCGGGTAGTTAATCTGGCAGTTCTTCTCAGGCATACATTATCTATGTAGGAGTATGTTCATTGTCTTTATGTAGATGTCTTTATGTCTGCTGAGTATGTCATTGTATGTTTGTTCGTTTATGTGCCGACGAAGGCTTTATCAGCAACGTTCATGTTGACACGGGTGATTGTGTTATAGTAAAAAATGCATCATCATCATTATCATCCAGTAGCTTGTCGGCTGGCGTCGGCGATCATGCCTCTCCACAAATTATGATCTCCGACATCATGGATCAATTCGTGTGGTGACTCACTTCGTGCCATGACACGAGAATTTCAAGAATTTTCTCATGCTGTCTTCCCCTATCTCTCTTTCCGCAAATCTGTCCTTTTGTCACATGTTCCAGGTTCTGTCTTCTCACAACGTGGCCAAAACACGATTACTGCCCCTTTCTGATGTTTGTGATGAGTCGCCTTTGTGACTCAGCCTCCCTTAATTAATTGAATAAGATAACGACGTTAATGAGGATTCTATGGAGTCTCTTCGTCCGGTAGGGAGCATCATGTGCTACAGGTAATGTCCGACCGTCATCAAGCAACACTTAGCCAGAATGAAAAATTAGATAATATCAAGAAAGACATGTATAGAATGAAAATGAATATATATATATTAGGATTTAGTTAAATGCGATGGCCAGGAGCGGGGGAAAAATATTCAGATAAGTATAGAATTATTTACTCATGAGGGAAGGACTACAAAAGTGGGGTTGGCATAATATTAGGTCAAATGAGTGTTAAGAGATTTAAAGAAATTTGGACACTCTCAGATAGAGTATTATTAGTGAACCTCCACGGCAAACCACCGAATATTAATTAACATAATACAAGTATATGCGCCAATAGAAGACTATAAGAAAGAAGATATAGATATTAAAGCTTACAGATTCTATTTCTGGTTTTCGTTATTACTTCAGGGATACGCAATGACGGGAAAGAACCGTTAGAAAATACTTTACATGTTCTTAAATTTAGTTAAACACGCCCACAAAATGACTAGTTATAGATTATGTGGTTCTTATGTACACAGAATAGTGCGTGGAGCGACATTGTGAATGTCGAGGGTAGTGCTTTTACATCAGTCCGTGGTTGTTTTTAGTGTCAACTGCGTGCCGACCGGTCACTGAACTAACTGGATTGCCTTATGCAGTAATATCTAGCTGCTGGTTTTCTAGTGACTGCCGCTTCCATCGATGAAGAACTGTAGTTTTCGTGGAAGACTTTTGTTTTGGCATTCTGGCAGCGGCATTATGTAAAGTATACCTCTGCGGGTTGTTGGTTTGTCGAGGCTTCTGTCTGTTCCACTTTTCACATGGGGCAGTGAGGAGCATTTATTCACTGGCACAGGAACGGAGCATAATGGGACGATTCTTTGCCGTGAAGTTGGAACCGCGACTAACTAACTAACTAACTAACTAACTAAATATGTGTACACAGAGCCGGTTTTTTTTTTTTGGGGGGGGGGGGGGGCGGGGAGGTACTTTGTGCTCAGGGCTGAGATTCTTCTTGTGGCCTATTGAAATTGACTGGGGCACTTATGGACATTCCTGTATGTATCCAAGGCGATCCTTTATCAAAACGAATTAAAACAAACAAATAAACAAATAAAACCAGTAGCATCACCTTCTATAGAAGAAGCAGAAACAGTAGAAGCTGCAGTAGAAGATGATGATCTGCTAACGGCCAATAAATGTGAGAGCACTCATTTATGACAATATGAAAACCTCTTTAATTGGCTTTTCTGAACATCAATAGAAAATTAATGATTGTATACACTTTCTACTTGCATGTCCTCAATCACTCTCTTTCGCACTCTCCGTTATTATATCTTTATTCTCTCTCTCTCTCTCTCTCTCTCTCTCTCTCTCTCTCTCTCTCTCTCTCTCTCTCTCGCACACACTCATTCTGTCTCTTGCTCGCGGAAAAAAAAAACACTTGTATGTCTGTTACTCGCTTCTTTTATCTCATTCTTCTGCTTGAAATTCTCGTGCCTCCATATCCTTCACCTTTCCCCATCACCCTTCTCCCTTATCTATCTTCCTCATCTTTCTCCCACACCATGTCACTCATTGTATCTTTCTCCCTCTCTATATCACTCTCGATAGCACATTATTTGTTTCTTTCTGTCTCTATTTCTCACAATGTCTCTCTGTCATTGTCGCTCTTCAGCATTTTATTTTTCGCTCAACTTCCTCCAGCGCACGTTATTTATATTTATCTCTCTTTCTCATTCCCACACTTTGTTTCTTTTCCACACTATATATTTCTCTCTCTCTCTCTCTCTCTCTCTCTCTCTCTCTGTGTCTCTCTCTCTCTGTCTCTCTCTCTCTCTCTCTCTCTGTGTCTCTCCCGAACTATGTTTCTTTTTGACATGTACAAACTGCTCAATGTGATATCACTGTACATGTACGGACTCAACAAGCTTCTCATTGCTTCATCACTATATATGTATAAACTAAACACTGTTGAAGTCTTCATCACTATACATGTGTAAACTAAACACACTGTTCAAGTCTTCCTCATTATAAATGTGTAAATTAAACAAACTGGTGAATTCTTTATCACTATACATGTATAAACTAAACACACTATTGAATTCTTCATCACTATACATGTGTAAACTAAACAAACTGTTGAATGAAGGATATGCAACTAACTTCTGTTTGAAACATTTATTGTACATTTAGGCACGAACTGTGTCTCTGATGCCACCATTACTCCTGTCTTACTATTATTCAAGCTTAATGCCATTGTTGTCACGCTTTACAACAAGAACAAATAACGCAATATAACTAGACACTCTCTGGTCGGGAATCCAAAAGGCGAACGAAATAGCGGGTGAACTAAAGAGCACTTGGAATAGATAATTACAGACAGAGATGAATCATCATCATCATCATCATCATCATTATCATCAGGTGTCCTGCCAGGTGGCGTAGGCGTTCATGTTTCTCCACATACCTCCGTCTTTGTTGATCTGGATCAACTCTACTGATGATATTCCTCCATGCCACGGTCTCAATCCATCCAGCATCATTTCTCTTGGCTTGCCTATGCCGCTCTTCCCTTCGATCTTTCCAGTTGTCACGATGTTCTCTAATGCCTCTATTCTCATCACAGACCGAAGAAAGCTGTTTGTCTCTTTCTTATTGTTGTATATAATGTTCTAGTTTCTTTAGCCTGTTTCAGGCAACCATTGTTAGTTACTCTGGCAGTCCAAGCAATTCGCAACATTCGTCTCAGGAACCACATCTCTGTTGCTTCTAATTTCTTTTACATTCCAAGATTCACTGCCATACAGCAAATCTGGTTCTATATATCATTTCAGCACTCTCTTTCTTACATTCAATGATAATGACTTATGACATACTCTTCATTTTCTGATGAATAATACCGTGAAATTATGGAGGGAGCTGCAGAAGATAGCCAAAGATAGAACACCTTGGCATGGTTTGGTTGAAGGCATATGCCTAAAAGGGTGATAAAAGACCGAAGAAGAAGAAAGAAGATTTAAAAAATACACAGGAAAGATAACACATTACGAGACAGAAAATTTAAAAAGTGGTCGAGTTCATCAGGCATTTTGACTTCTCATGACATGGGGACGTACATTACAAATACTTCAAAAGTCGGAGTGGATTCACCTGATGGTGAGAACACTCTTAGAGAAAGCTCATTCGTACACAAAATCAATCCACTGCAGCCCCACGGCTTCTTCAATAGTCGCAAGTACTTGAAGCAGCAGCAAGTGTGTGAACTACGTTTGAGTTTAGTTTAGTTTAATTTAGTCAATGGATCTACATTACGGCACACAGGTATAACCCATAAGTGCTCCGTTCTACTCCTAACTGAAACCTGAGTCTGGAGAAACTCAGCTCAGTGCACGAACTCCGTAGCACCGGTGAGGATCCTGAAATACTTTGGGTAGATTTTTAACTCGAGATTTTGCCAGGTAGCGCCGCTAGGCTATTCTTTTTCGATTTCCAACTGCCAAGGGTTTTTTACGTGCGCAACAATACACACGGGCGTCCGATCTCACTACCCAGAGACCAGGGGAGATTTTATTACTAGAAGTCCACGTGAAAAAATCCCGGTCCTCACCGGGGCTTGAACCCTGGATCTCCAGCACTCGAAGCGGACACCATACCTCGAGACCACACAGCCCCCCCCCCCCCCCAACCCCCTCAAACTACGTTTGAGTTTAAAGGGAGCGATCGCAAAAAAAAAAAAAACATTTTTTTTTTAAAATCATAAAAGCCCTCCTAACGCTGTAATAGTGAAAGATATTGATCCCCGTAAAAGAAATCGAGATACACAAAGTAAACATCTGTCAAGCATGGTAGACATTTATTTCTTGTTACTTCAGTTGAGTTGAGTTGAGTTGGGTTGAGATGAGTTGAGTTGAGTTAAGAACCGACATCACTGCGCTCAGGACATTTCCCATACGCGCTCCGTCCCCTCGTTCAACAGCCACCGCTATCTAACTTAAAGTTCTCCTGGTCTTCCATCTCAGTTTTGAGATTCTTCCAGAACCCCTGCCGATCCCCCGCAATCTCATTCTTTCTACACAGGGGTTCTCAATCTTTCCCCGCCTTGTCCAACTGGTCCCACGAGCGCACCACCACCTCCCCCTTGTCCATAGGCAATCTATCACCAAGAGGTGCATTCCCTGCTAGCCTATCAGCCTGTTCATTCCCCCGACACCCCAGCATGGCCAGGGCAAAATGTTCATACAAGTCTCGCAATTTGTGACCTCTGAAGCGACGATAGCCATTCCACATGAAACATTCCTTTCTCCACCTTACTAAGCATACCATTGAATCCGTAATTAATACAATGTGTGTTGCAGTAGTCTCCTCTAGCCAACGGAATGCCGCTGTTACTGCTTCCACCTCCATTCTCATGCTGGAGGTCGTAGTCTCATATGCCAGACTTCAATGACCTTAAAGATGACGCAACCGGTATTTATGTGAATGACGTATAGCACATCTACGATCAAACACAGACGCGATAAATAAAATATTGCACGATTCATTGCCTGGCATATTTCGCAGAATCTCGTAGGGTGCATACTGCTGATGGTATATCGTATTATGTGAATAAATAAATCATAATTTGACTGAACTATGATGTACATCGTCGCTGATATTGCGCAGATGTGTAGAATGTCATATCAACGGAAGTCTAACACTTAGCAGGAAGTCCTTCTGTTTGCATAGTAACGGCTGGAATCGGCTAAATATATAATAGTAGGCTAATATCGGCTAATCAGCTAGTATATAATAGTAATGATTTCGATATGTTTGAGCAGTCGATTATTGTTCGTAGAATGTAGTGTATGAAATGCGGATTACTTATTGACTGTGTGATTGCTAATCAGCAGATGTAATATTATCTCGGAACAGTTAAAACATCTTATGGGGAATGAAATGAAGAAATTAGAACAAGAATCACAAGAAAATGCAGAGGATACCATGTACAGACAGAAAAACCAATGACCAAGTCCCACAAGAAACAAATGAAAACTGTAAACTGGTTAGAGAAATTAGACATAAACAGTCACACTTTGTTTGACTCATTATGAGAGGAAATAAATTGGAGAACTTGATGACAATTAGCAAGATTGAGGGGAAGAGAACCAGGGGCAGGCGGAGAAGTAAATAGTTGGATGGCTTAGCCACGTGGTATGGCCGAGACAAGAACACAGAGCTGATCGAGTGACATGGCGAAACATGACCGCCTACGCTTATCGGCATGGAGCATGATGATGATGAATGACAAGACATCGTGCAATATTTTACTGATGGCATCGGTGTGTAAATTCACTAAGAGAATATATTGTTGTGAACATTTACGCTCACTGCTGGTGTTCGATTGAAATATGATGACAGACATTACATGAAGAAAACAGGATGCTGTACAAAAACTACAGCAATTAATAACGTTATGGGTTGGTACGTCGAATTAAACAAAAGTCAATGCACTGAACGAACGGGTATTTCCTGTGGTAATTAAGGTGTTAAAACTGGATAGTTAAGGAAGCAGTTGGAAAACATACAAGCGCCTTTGATTATAAGTGTTAGAGAAAGGTATTACAATTTTATTGAACAAAACTAAATCAAAGAGTTCTCGCCATTAGGAACTCCATATAGAAGACGATGTGTTGTGAAGATAGATCACGGGCACCTTGCCATTTTGAGAGACGATATTTTGTTGCATTTATAGTTAGTTAGTTAGTTAGTTAGTCGACAGATCATCTTCATTGCACATCGAACCCTTCAGTCCATAAGTGCTCGGATCCCCTCCTCAGCAAATCCCGCAGCGTGTAGCGACTAATGACGCCAGTTCTGTGTTAGTTTATCAGTTGTTGCATTTATAATCTCATCATCTAATTTCACCTCATAATATCATCTCATAACAACATATGTCATCACATCATCTCTTCACATCATCTCTTCACATCATTTCATCACATCATCTCATCACATCATCTCATCACATCACGAGTCATCGCATCATCTCATCATTTGTCATAACATCATATGTCATCTCATCATATGTCATCACATCATCTCATCATATAATCTCATCACATCATGTATCAGCACACCATCTCATCATATGTCATAACATCATATGTCATCTCATCATAAATCATCACATTATCTCATCACATCATCTGATCACATCATCTTATCACATCATCTCATCATATGTCATCTTCTCATCTCATCATATGTAATCATCTCATCTCATCATTTGTCATCATCTTATCTCATCTAATTCCTTTAGTATCTTGCGGTGTCGAGGTGAAGCATAATCAGCTAAAGAGTAGTCTTATATGTACTTCACATATCAAGATTCTAATGGCCTCTGATTTTTACATGGCGCTTTATAAAAAATACACATTATCAACAACCCATGGCGGAGATCAGAGATAGAGTTATACCACTCCATAGGACAGATGCGGCCAATTTGCAAGCAGACCGCTTTGCATTAGTTTTCATACAACGGCATGAGTCCCCAGTCGTTAATAAAGCCATGACAAACTACTGAATGTAAACTTCCAAGGAATCACAAACAACCAACAACAAAAAATGCTGGAGTGGACTGCCACACCCTGTAAGGGATATGCAATAAACATTGTTTTTTTTTGCAAGACAGAAAACATACTGACAAATACAACGACGCCAATTGCAACGAGAAAAAGATTGTTGAAGTGCTACATAGAACACATACTTGTGTATAGATGTGAAACGTAGACAATGAACAGATAGATTAATTTGGTTATTTCGGGATTTGAATTTTAAATATTGAGCCCAACCCACTACTGGCAACGCTGATTGTATTCTGGTATGAACCTAAGGCCTATCCAGATTGAACAGATAAGCTGAAAACATCTAAAGGCAGTGGAAATTTGGTTTCTGAGGTAAATGCAAAGATTACCGCGAACATACAAAAAAAAAAAGCAATGAGCAATTCCTAAAAGAAGCAGATACAATTCGTAAATTCATTAGAGAAATTAGACGTAGACAGTCACAGATTTTTGGACACATTATGAGAAGAAATAAACTGGAGAACGTGGTGACAACTGGCAAGATTAAGGGGAAACGAACAAGGGAAAGACAGAGAAGTCAATATCTGGATGGCCTGGCCACGTGGTATGGTTGAGAAAATAACACAGAGCTGAGTCACGACTCTGGTGATCGTGTGAGATGGCGAAACATGACCGCCCATACTTTTCGGTAGGTATGACACATGATGATGATATTATTCGTATATGAAGTGACAAGCACACAATGTGAAAGACACCAAAAGCTGGTTATGCCTCTAGTTCTTCATGGTATTTGGTGTCATTTTCTTTTGTTCGTTCGCTCACTTTGTACTCAAAAGTAGTCAATACACGTGCATCTATGTCTGGCGCTCCGGACTTATTGCTGCGTGTGAATTAGCAATCCCTATTACCAGTGTACCATGTGAACCCTCTCCGACTTCTGAGGTACTTGTAATTTAAGTTCCCAAGTCAGGAACGAGAAGTCAAAATGTTAGTCCAGCTGACCGATGTAAGTGTTGAACTCGCTACCTTGACATCAGCACACCGGATGTTTAAGAACGAGCTCTCTTACCTATCCGGTCATTTGGAGTCTTCTATCGTCTGTTGTGCGCTGGAACCTATGTGTGATGTATATACTAAGAATGCTGTGGTGCATTCAAACTATTGTCTATCAGGAAGGGAAGCTCCTAGCAATAGTGTGGTGTATTCAACCTATTGTCTGTCAGGAAGGGAAGGTGATAGCAATAGGGTGGTGCATTCAAGCTATTGTCTATCAGGAAGGGAAGCTCCTAGCAATAGGGTGGTGCATTCAAACTATTGTCTATCAGGAAGGGAAGCTCCTAGCAATAGGGTGGTGCATTCAAACTATTGTCTATCAGGAAGGGAAGCTCCTAGCAATAGGGTGGTGTATTCAACCTATTGTCTGTCAGGAAGGGAAGGTGATAGCAATAGGGTGGTGCATTCAAACTATTGTCTGTCAGGAAGGGAAGGTGCCAACAGTAGTGTGGGGCGTGCGGGTGTAACATGTTCGGTAGCAAATTGCGATCAGGAGCCCAGAAATTATATTTGATCATTTAACTGATTCAGTGCCAAACAAAAGGTAGGTTTGGCCGAAACATGGTACAACATTAAATGAACAAGTATTCGTGACTGAATCAGTTACAAGTAATAACACAGGTTCGGGAGGTCTCTCTCTCTCTCTCTCTCTCTCTCTCTCTCTCTATCTCTCTCTCTCTCTCGTTCTCTTGTTCACTCTGTCTTTCTTGTTCTTGCTGTCTCTGTCTTTGTCCCTGTCTGTTTGTCTCTCCTCTATTCTCTAGCTCACACACTTTAGCATTAGCTCAGTTTCATTGTGTTTTGCTCTCTGTCTCTCTCTGTCTCTCTCTCTCTCTCTAATCTCTTTTTTTTTCAACCATACCTACACACAAAAACTTACATACACGCAGACTGACACACACACACACACACACACACACACACACACACACACACACACACACACACACACACGCACGCACACAGAGAAACACACACACGATGACACCAAAATTCTACTCAAATAAAATACAACAAACAGTTCAGCACATCTACACATCTAATCAACCGGCTTGAACCGGCCAGGTGAACCGCTCCCGCCCGTAACCCTGGAAGCCTTAAACCGCTCCAACTGTTGGCTCATTTGACTGGCACTCTCTTCCAGTTTCCGGGCCAAATGGGACACCCTGCTTTCTATCACCTTCTCCATCTGGATTCGCTCGGAGTCCATCCTGGCTAGGATCTGCAGCTTGGCCTCGTCCAGGAAATGAATATATCTGTCACTCTGTGGGGTAAGAGTTAAGAAAGGTCAACAGGTAGAAGGCAGGTGTATAAAGATACTAAAGGGTAAAGAGTTAACAACGAGAGGGTCCGCTTAAATGCACATTAGCTTATTTGGTTCGGTCATTTGTCTAGGACAAAAACTAGCCACTGCAAATTAATCATGATGGCTTCCATTACATCTGCATGGCCAGGTTTGTGCAGACAGAAAGACATGATAGTCAGTTTAAAATTACCGTGGTAGACAATTGAATTTACTGTGTGAACATGTGTATACTTCAGCTTGAAGGATTTATTTCGTTATTTTACTTTATGTTGTGTGATTTCTGCAGTATGTACCTGATGAGATGCAGCGAAATATGTCAGGCCATAAATAGTGCAATCTATTGTTTGTGTCTTCGTTGTTCAAATTAACTACGGGAAAACATTGTTTTGATTATAAAGCTATGATTAACGGATAGATTTATACGATATGACAGCTTTCATTTCATCATGTGCATGCATGCCGATAAGCGTAGGTGGTCATGATTCGTTATCTCACGCGATCACCAGCGTCGTGGATCAGCTCTGTGTTCCTGTCTCGACTATACCACGTGGTCAAGTCATCTGTGTATTTACTTCTCTGCCTTCCCCTTGTTCTCTTTTCCTCGACCCTGCCAGTTGTCATCAAGTCTCCAGTTTATTTCTTCTCGTAACGTGACCAAAAAATGCTGACTATCTACGTCTAATTTCTCTAGTCAGTGTACAATTTCCATTTGTTTCTTGTAGGACTTGGTCATTGGGTTTTTCTGTCTGCCCATGGTATTCTTTGCATTTTCAAAAAAACACATTTCCTCAGTCATCAGATGTTTTCCAGCGTGTCTGCTCGTTGTCTACGTTTCATATCCATACAAAAGTACAGTTTCATTGTAGCACCTCAACACTCTTTTTCTCTTTTCAATTGACATATATTTTTATTGTTCACTGTATTTTTCATCTTGCAAAAGGCTACCTTTACTATGGCGATTCTTGTTCTAATGTCTTCAAGGCATCTCCCATCAGCTGTTCCGAGATAATTATACCCATTCACATGTTTAAGAATATTCCCATTTTCTTGTATATTACATTTTGTTATCTCCGTCTTCCTAGTAGAAACCATAATCTCTGTCTTTTTACAATTTAATTCTAACCCTAGTTGTTCACTGTGTGTAACAACTGCATCTAATAAATGTTGCGGATCCTGCTTCTTGTCTGCAATCAATACTGTATCATCTGCATATCTAATGTATTTGATGTTACGTCCCCCAATTATGATTCCTTTCATATCCTCTACATTTCTGAAAATATTTTCACTGTACAGGGAACAACGATCTGGAGACATTACACATCCCTGTCTCACACCTCTGTTAATAGGCTGATAGTGACCTGCTTCATTATCTTTATGGTAGCTTGTTGTTTCCAATATATGTTTTTACAAGTCTAAGGTCTTTCCCATCAATTTGTAGATCTGCAAGCATATTTATTGTGTTACATATCTTATTTTATCAAAAGACTTTGTGTAGTCAATAAAGATGTAAGTCTTTGTTTATTTCTATAAAGAGTTCAATTAATGTTCTCAGCAGATACACAGCATTAATTGTTCCCTTGCCATCTACATACCCACATGATATGACAACGGGTAGAGCCATAAATATTTAGAACGACAGGTCTAAAGATAGTTTTATAAACACATACCTACAGTTTGATTTATACAGATAAGTCAATAGAAAGATTTATAAAGATTTTAAAAAGCAATGTAAACGAAGTAATGTTAACGTAATTTAATTAAAGATTCATAAAACGCAGACACAAACATATTTAATATTGTTTTATAAAATTATTAATATTGTTATATTAAATAAGTTTGTATTAACAGTGGCTGTGTCACCAGGACAGCAAGCCGTCCAGGCGATGAGGAGAGTGCTATTGATCTGGCGCTAGTTTCACCTTCACTCACTACAGTGTGTAGATGGGGTGTCCTAGGACACCATGGCAGCGGCCACCACCCGTGCAGCATATTGGTGGAGAAAGGCAGAACCAGGCAGCACAAGCTAAAGGTAAAGACGTTCCAGTATGACAGTACAGGGCAAGATGTGGTGAGTAAAATAAGACGTGACAAGCGCAGAACGTTTCAGGGCAGGAAAAAAAGCTGGGAGCAGCCACCGTGGTGGAGTTTCGAGGTGGAGAAGGCTTGGGTGGATAAGCGTAGTGCTGTAAGGAGATGGCAAAATGCCAAGAAGAACAGAGCTGGTCATCCTAGTCCCTGCTTGCACTTAGAAAGAGAGATGCACACAAAAGTAAGCTATTTAAAAAAACTGGTCAAGGTGGTTAAAAGCGAAAAATGGGCAGAGGTGTGTCAAAGAGTAAGCACAGACAAGTCACTGAAATTGTTCTGGCGACTACATAAAAGCATGAGTGGTGTAGTCAAGAATAAGAGCATTTCTGACTTCCAAGGTGCTGACCTCACCTGGCAGAGGACTGACGAGGACAAAGGCAAAGCCCTCTTTGAACGCTACCTTGAGCAGAGCAACCAGACAGACATGGGAGGCCGAAATCTGGCCAAGGAGGTCACCTCAGACAGATGCAAGGCCCAGAACACTTCGGATGAAGACACAGTGACAGTGAAAGAAATCAAGGCTGTGCTTCGACGATCAAAAAACAGTGCTCCAGGTCCTGATGGCATAAGATACGACGACATAAATAGGTGTACCGACAATGAGCTAGAGAAACTAGCAGACATGTACAACAACAGTATAGGGAGTGCTAGCATCAAGGAGGAATGGTTACACAGCTATCTGATTCCCTTGCCGAAGCCTGACAAAGACCACAAAAGAATTCAGGGATATCGAATTATAACCATGCAGAATACAATAGGCAAGCTGCTGGAGAAGGTAATTGCCAGGAAAATATCAAGCCAACTAGAGAGGCAAGGTGGTTTCCCACCTACCCT
>JACEFZ010019128.1:75000-87500 GCA_014155875.1 Cepaea nemoralis
TCTAACATTCTGCCCTTCTATCACTCTCTTTCATATATTATTTCACTTACAATGCTAACAAGAAGAAGGAAGAGTATTAGGAGAAAGAGGAGAGAGAATAAGAGTAGGTTGAAAATTGGAGGAGGCTGATGATGATGATGATGATGATGATGGTGATGATGATGATGATGATGATGATGATGATGATGATGATGATAACAGTAATCAAAGACACGCTTAACTAGCTTTCATGAGTAGCCTTGCCTTCTGCAAAACGGAAAACATAATGACCAATACAAAGATGTCAATTGCAACGAGAAAAAGAGTGTTAAAGTACTACATGCAGCCTGTGATTTTGAATGGATGTGGAGCGTGGCCAGTGCGAAGACAAACTGAAAAAAAAAGCATCTAATGGCAGTGGAAATGTGTTTCTGTGGAAAATGGAAGAATACCATGGACAGTCAGAAAAACCAATGACCAGGTCCTACAAGAATCAAATGAAACCGTAAATTTGTTAGAGAAATTAGACGTAGACAGTCATAAATTTTGGCCACGTTACGTGAAGAAATAAATTGGAGAACTTGGTGACAACTGGCAAGATTGAGGGGAAAAAACAACAAGGGGAAAGCATAAAAGTAAATACCTGGATGGCAAGTGGCAAGACAAAATCACAAATGTTGAAGTATTGGACAGATGGTCAATATATACTAGGTGGATGATATGGTCAATATGTACTAGGTGGGTGATATGGTCAATATGTACTAGGTGGGTGATATGGTCAATATGTACTAGGTGGGTGATATGGTCAATATGTACTAGGTGGGTGATATGGTCAATATGTACTAGGTGGGTGATATGGTCAATATATTTTTTTACGCTCGCTCGCTTTGAACTCAAGTGTAGTCCATACACACTATTTATAGTAGTGATGGTCTGAACTTTGCGCGTGGATTAGCTTTCCCTATTAACAGTGTCCCTCACCATCAAGTCAACCCCTCTGACTTCAGAGGTGGTCAATATCATATCTGCCACCTTTACTGTCCAGGGCATTTCCTGGTGCTGACAGATGTATAAACAAAACAAGGCAGAATGAAAGACGGGCATAGTTAATAACAGATGTGAGAAAGAAAGGAAGGAAGGAAGAAAGAAAGAAAACCAGACCAAAAAAAGAAAGAAAGAAAGAAAGAAAGAAAGAAAGAAAGAAAGAAAGAAAGAAAGAAAGAAAGAAAGAAAGAAAGAATGACAACAAACAGACAAAGTCAAAAAGAAAGACCAGGGCGCCGCTATATATCATAGCGTGTTTGGAAAATCTAGCAACAACTGTTAGGGAAATCTAGCAATACGTGTTAGGGAAATCTAGCAACAACTGTTAGGGAAATCTAGCAACAACTGTTAGGGAAATCTAGCAACAACTGTTAGGGAAATCTAACAATACGTGTTAGGGAAATCTAGCAACAACTGTTAGGGAAATCTAGCAATATGTGTTAGGGAAATCTAGCAACAACTGTTAGGGAAATCTAGCAACAACTGTTAGGGAAATCTAGCAATACGTGTTAGGGAAATCTAGAACAACTGTTAGGGAAATTTAGCAACACCTGTTAGAGAAAGTTAGCAACACCTGTTAGGGAAAGTTAGCAAAGCGTTTTAGGGAAATCTAGCAACAGCTGTTGGGGAAAGTTAGCAACACGTGTTAAGGAAACCTAGCAACACCTGTTAGGGAAAGTTAGCAACACGTGTTAGGGAAATCTAGCAACACCTGTTAGGGAAAGTTAGCAACACAATTTAGGGAAATCTAGCAACAACTGTTAGGGAAAGTTAGCAACACGTGTTAGGGAAATCTAGCAACGCGTGTTAGGGAAGTCTATCAACACTTGTTAGGGAACTATTGAAACGTCTGTTAGGAAAATATATCAAGACGTGTTAATAAAATCTAGCATCACGTATTAGGGAAATCTAGCAACACTTATTAGGGAAATCTAGCAACATGTCTTAGAGAAATCTAGTTAGTAAAGTTAGTAACACAATAAATGGTGTGTCAACAAAGGGTTACCTTTATTAAAATAAATACTTACAAAATCTCCAATGGGAGTCTCCTCTCTTTTCTATGAATTCAAAACATATTGCTAGGTACTGTTTTCTTCCAAATAATCTCAAAGCCTATTTGAATTATCCGTTTCCTCCCATTGGGAGATGCGGTTCGGCAATGGCTAGATTTTCACGTTACAGCCAGTCATGTATTCGATCCGCATACAGGTATATTCGTATTGTTTTTTAAAATTGATATTTGCTCCTACAGTAATATGGGTACCATAATTTGTGTTGGGAAGTAAATATGACGGGTTATATAGAACAGATAATGTGTGCGCAATGGTCTGTAACAATGTAGGTTTAGCTCTATATCCATAATGCCCATTAAGGGTCCTGTACTTGCTCGCTAACTTCGACCGTTTGTATCCAAAGAGCACCAAGCCAGCGGGTCGACATAATTGCACCGAGTTCTATCCCACATGGCTATATTACCGTAAGTGTAGCCCAGAGCACGAACTCCTAACTCTGGAGACGACTTTAATAAAGGGTCACCGGGTATCAGTCACTGTGGGCAATTTTCACGGTGGTCCTCTCTCTCTCTCTCTCTCTCTCTCTCTCTCTCTCTCTCTCTCGCTCTCTCTCTGTCTCTCTCTCTCTCGCTCTCTCTCTGTCTCTCTCTCTCGCTCTCTCTCACTCTCTCGCTCTCTCTCTCTCTCTCTCTCTCTCTCTCTCTCTCTCTCTCTCTCTCTCTCTCTCTCTCTCTCTCTCTCTCTCTCTCTCTCTCTCTCTCAATCTTCATTGTAGCATTTCAACATACTTTTTCTCGTTGCAATTGACATCGTTGTATTGGCCAGTATATAGCTAGTTGCATATCCTTTACAGGATGTAGCAGTCAACTCCAGTATTTCTGTGACTGTTTGTGATTCCTGGACAAGTTTATGTTCTGTAGTTTGAGACAGTGTCTCCCATATTCTCTTGTTATTTCTTCTAACCCTCTCTATGTCTTGCCTTTACTGAACTGTGTCATATGGAACACCATTTGGCCATGCCACCTGATCACGTCATCACTTGTATCTCCAAGAAAGTATAGGCTCTGAACTGCCTCAGGCCAGCTTCCATATCCTCTACATATTTGTTGTACCCCTTTTAATGTCCTCCAGTTTTGGAATAGAAGAAACCATTCGTAAGTGATGCATTACCTCAATCAGGCAGATGAGGTCAGGGCACTTTGAGATCGTGTGTATAGTGTGGTAAAACAGACACGTCATCATTGCCTGGAGCGAATGGAGCGACAGTCAGTGACCAGAGGATCTGACCGACACTCAGTCCTCCGAGGAAAGGCCAGACGGACACATAATCAGATTGCAGCTGGTACTATTAATATTGGGACTCTTGGCTTGAGAGTTGCAGATGAAGACGGAGCGCGAATGGGAATGAACTGAGTGCTTTGGTGTCGGTTCTTGACTCAACACAACTCTGAACTCACTGACACAATATGCCATTAATTCCTAGATTTTCAATGACAAAACGAAGAAGGGACAGGCGAGAGAGAGAGAGAGAGAGAGAGAGAGAGAGAGAGAGAGAGAGAGAGAGAGAGAGAGAGAGAGAGAGAGAGAGAGAGAGAGAGAGAGAGAGAGAGAGTAGATAAAAGGAACATCGTTAGCCTATGGTCTTCTCAAGGTGTTTACTGTATGGATGTTCACATAATGTGGAGTAGTGGATTGGACATTAATCTTCTCAGCCAAGGGTAGAAACCTAATGGACATTAAATATCCCCCGGCAGATAGAAATCGCAAAGAGAAGGCCTAATAAGCAGTTGCCAGGGTACCATCTCTAAACTAGAAAAGCTCTCCATAAAAATTATATTTCATAGGTGAATCACATGCACACATTTGTATCCACGCTCGTGCGACGGAATTCGTGCACGGTGTTGAGTGTCCTCGCTGGGCCTCTTCTTGTGTGATATATGGTAAGAGACTGAGCACGCGTGGAAACATCCGTGTGTAATGAAAGTGATCTTTCACACACCAAACTAATCTTTATGGCAAATTGCATAGGAGTACAGCAGGTGTCAGCTTCTACTTCTTATTCTTAAGTCTCGAGGTAGTTTCTTGCGATGGGTATGTGATGTCATAGCGTCCTCACATTTTACAGGTCTGAGCAAAAAGAGGAATATGTGTCCAATCGTTCCCTCACCTTAGCTAGCGACAAGCCCAGGCGTCAAACCCGCTACCAGCGCAGTTCACTTTTAACTTCGCTAGCACTCCGCCGTGTGTACACTACTGAGTTAAAACTGTCTAGTATCAGTTCAGTTGGGGTATCTTCATTGCACTCCGGACAGGTCCATAGGTGCTCAGATTCTCCCCCCAGCGTCCGTAAATCACAGCCAATAAATTATGGGGTTTACTGTAACGTTCTGATATGCAACTAATTAGCATAAACGTATTCTTTGGAAGATATTGTGGTGCTTTCCCCTTTTTGAAGACACTGTGGTGCTTTCTCCTTGACAAAGATACTGTGGTGCTTTCGCCTTTTTGAAGACTTAGTTTATATTTCGATTATACCATTATAAGTATCCCGTTCAACACCAGAAGTAAAGTTATATTAGGGTCCATCCCATGCTAATATTAATAATCATGCAACTGAATCAGTCACAAATAGCGACTGACCATGGTTTCATCCACACACAATTTGAAGGCGATTGTTGTCCAAAGAGGGTACTATGGTGCTTTCCTCTTGACGTAGACACTGTCGTGCTTTCCCCTTGACAAAGATATTGTCGTGATTCCCTTTCACGACCACTGGAAAGATCTTCCAAATCTTGAAGACAGCAGGGAAAACGAAAGGACGAAAGAGCTGATGATGTACATACCTCTCGGAGCTTGCGACCTGCAAACTCCACGAACTTCTCGAAGTGCTCCTGCTGAAGTTCCTGAGACTTGCCAGCTTCAGATTTGGCCTCTTCCAGTTCTCTTTCCAAGCGGGCGATTTTAAAATGAAGTTCATCCAGGCGTTTTTCCACCTTGGCGCTCATTCTTTCAATCAGTCTTCTGAGTATTTCGTCATTGGAAGCTGTGATAAATTGACAATGTGTAAACATATACTGAAGTATCAAGGAGATATATGAATGTGTAACATGGACAATTAGAATAAAAGTTGAGAAAATCTCAGAACAGTGGAGATGCGGTTTCTAAGGACAAAGATACCAATAAACATCATGTGCTTTGCCAGCTGGCGTAGGTGGTCATGTTTCTCCACAAATCTCGGTCCTTGTTGTTCTGGATCAATTTTACGGATGATGTTCTTCCACGACACCGTCTCAGTCCATCCAGCATAATTTCTCTCGGTCTGTCTGTTGCTCTAATCTTTCACTGAATCATCACAATGTTGTCCAATGCCTCTCTTCTCATCACATGATCAAAGAAAGCTGTTTGTCTCTTTCTTATTGTTGTATTTAATGTTCTGCTTTCCTTAATCTCTTCCAGTAATCGTCGTTAGTTACTCTGGCAGTCCAAGGAATGCGCAACATTCGTCTCAGACACCACATCTCGGCTGCTTTCAAGTTGTTTGTATTTTCAAGGAATACCACGGACAGAAAAACACCAGTTTATTGTTATACATACATTATCCTTTTATTTCTCAACATAATTTCCACCAACACTGATGCATCTATCCCATCGTTTTATCTGTCCTCCCAGACCGGATGCACAGAACTGCGTGCTCTGTTTTCCAAACCACGTTTTCACTTCACATTCAACTTCAGCGTCACTCGCGAAATATCTCCCGCCAAGGTTGGTTTTCAGTGGAATTAGCCCCTAGCGATTTTCCGTAAAGCGATGCATAGCTGGGTAGAAAAGTTACGAGGACGAGTCAATAAGTAAGTGGGATGGCAGATAAATGAAAACAAAGCACTCAGTTCTATGCAGCCGGTTTTAAAGGACTGATAAACCGATGGAATAAAGCCAATAAAGGCATCAATGTTGGTGGAAATTATGTTGAGAAATAAAGGGAATATGTATGTCTACAAAAAACTGGTTTCAAGTTGTTATCATAGTTAGTTATTTTTCTACAGCCATTTGTGACTTACTTATTAACTTTTTTTTTAAAATTCACATATCATTTACAGGACATCGCTGTCAACAGCAGCATCTTTCAGCTGTCTGTTGATTTGTTGGCAAGATTACGCTCAGTAGTTTGCCATTGCTTTCTGAGCGGCCGGCTCAGTTATCCCGCTTCCAGTTCTCGCCCGCTACGAGACTCTGCGTGATAAACGGGATTACGGAGAAAGTGGTGTAACCCCTCGGCCAGAGAGACCGGCCACTTATTAACTTACCATCGTAAAATATAGAAGTCGGAATGTTTGCTTATTATGGAGCATAGTGTTAATAAGGAGAAAGCAATACGTATACTGCATTGAGCGAAGAACAACCCATTGCTCAAATATATCGAAGAATTATCGATTAAGTGATTTCAGCTGTAGCTATGCAAACAGAAGGACTTTGTTTTACGTCTTATATAAAAAATTAAAAATTTAAAAATAATTAGTTGCATGTCCTTCACAGGACGTAGCAGTCAACCCCAATATTTTGGCTGTTCGTAATTCCTGGGCAGGTTTTACGTTCAGTATTTTGCCATTGCTTTCTGAACGACCGGCACCTGTACTGTTTTCGAAAAATAAAATAAAAAAGCACCGCTGTGTCTTGAACCTGGGTATACGGGATTTCGAATCGCGTCCGTAACCTCTTCGCCACGGAGATCCGTGCATCTTAGATTACCATGTGGAAAACATACTGCATATTCCAACGTTCATATCTAACCATATATTTTGTATTTCAGCCAATGTATAATTCATTTATTCACCGCATATTGTATATAACTCTGCAGTATACACCTGACGAGATGCAGCGAGATTTGCTAGGCAATAAATCGTTTTATTTTACGACAGCTGCGTTTAAATTCGCTATAGGAATGCATTGTTTTGAATGTGTCCGTTAATTAGCTTACTACTGTAATGTAAGTTGATATCGTTTTTGTGTTTAAATTCACTTAGGGAATACACTATTAAGGAAATACATTGTTAGTTGATTATGGCGTTTGTATTTAAATCCACTTAGGGAATACATTGTTAAGGGAATACATTGTAAATTGATTATGGTTTTTACATTTAAATCCACTAAGGTAATACAATGCTTTGAATGTGGTCGTTGTTAAGTTTATTATTGTAATGTAGGTTGGCATACATTCAGAGAGTCCTGCAGGTGGCATCATAATGCCGACGAACCACATTATCTCGCTGCATGACAAAGACGAGTAATGGTCCACTAGTGCCATATGCTCCGCGTTCTATACATACTTTTATTAATTATCGATTTACATCTCTAGAGATAAAACAAAAAAGGGATTCGATGGCCCTGTACGGCTATGCATGTTTTTTTTTTGTCCAGGATATGTAAAAATCGAATAGACAGTCCTCGCGTCGCTAAGTTCTATAGCACATCGTTTCATATCAATATCATCATCATCATCCTCATCGTCATCATCATCACCACCACCATCATCATCGTCATCATCATCATCATCATCATCATCATACTCATCACCATCACCAGGTAGCAAATTCTTTACCGAAAGCTGCCTGACGGATGGCGCTGTCGTGCACAAGCAGCCTCTTGAAGCCATGCCAGCGATGTAACCAAATAGGACCCAAATCATCCAAAAATGATGTGGCTGCCTTTCATCGCAATATGACTGTCTCTTACAGACTCCTGTCCAACTCCGATATGGTATAACTAAGTAGAATAACGGACTCGTTTAAACACTTTAACTCCGATATGGTATAACTAAGTAGAATAACGGACTCTTTTACACACTTTAACTCCGATATGGTATAACTAAGTAGAATAACGGACTCTTTTACATACTTTAACTCCGATATGGTATAACTAAGTAGAATAACAGACTCTTTTACACACTTTAACTCCGTTATGGTATAATTAAGTAGAATAAGGGACTCTTTTACATACTTTAACTCCGATATGGTATAACTAAGTAGAATAACGGACTCTTTTACACACTTTAACTCCGATATGGTATAACTAAGTAGAATAAGGGACTCTTTTAAACACTTTATCTCCGATATGGTATAACTAATTAGAATAACAGACTCTTTTACACACTTTAACTCCGATATGGTATAATTAAGTAGAATAAGGGACTCTTTTACATACTTTAACTCCGATATGGTATAACTAAGTAGAATAACGGACTCTTTTACACACTTTAACTCCGATATGGTATAATTAAGGAGAATAAGGGACTCTTTTACATACTTTAACTCCGATATGGTATAACTAAGTAGAATAATGGACTCTTTTACACACTTTAACGCGCACTGGACATATGGTGCTCGATCCATATTTTATAGACCAATTGACAACCGCTGAGTAATGTGGTCAGTATGGCGCCCACCGCCCTCGGTTTCCAATACATATCCTGATACCCATTTCACACTGGGTCGACTTAGGTCACTTTTAACATTTCGAGCCCGCCCCCGATGGATACTGAACCCATGGCTTTCGGGTTGGTAGGCCTGCGTCTAGCCACTAAGCCTCCTCGGCTCCTCCATATGGTATATGGTGCCTAGAATAAGATAAGTGAGGAAGACAGGCAAGGAAGATAACGTAACGTAACGAATAATAGGAGTAACAGAAGATAAGAGAGGAAGATAGACAAGACAGATAATATAACTTATCGAATGATGAAAGTAAAATAAGATAAGAGAGGAAGATAGGCAAGATAGATAACATAACTTAACGAATGATAAAAGTGAAATAAGATAGGAGAGATCGACAGACACGAAAGGTGAGCTAATGTAACCAATTATATAAGTAAAATAAGATAAAAGAGAAAGATGGGCATACAATATGAGATAATTTAACGAATGATATAAGTTAAATCCGACTCACTCTTATCTCCTTCTCCTATTTTCATTCTCTCTATATGTCGGACGTATCGCCGAATGAGAAGACACATGACGTCCTGTGTGAAAGACAGTTGGGAGTCATCATGTTAAGTTATTGTAATCTTCAAATAATACAGTTTGTTGCAGCGATCTATCATTATTATTATCATTGTCATCGAGTGTAATGTCAACTGGAGTACTATAGCAGAGTAGCAGGGGGACCAAAGGCTGTGTCGTACAGCAGAGCGGCAGGAGAACCAAAGGCTGTGTCGTGTAGAAGAGCGTGGAGGTGCATCATTTCTCAAAGTCAACTTTTAATTCAACTGATGTGAAGAAAAATTCCGCAGCATCTAAATTTTCTTTTGTTTATTATGCCAAAAGGGTAGTGTTCCAATTTGTTGTACAAAGTTGGCATACAAATGTCCACGGGTTTACAAAAGGCAATGCCATCTTAATTCCATAATTAAACATCTTGAACACCAGATGGAACCAATTGAGCTGCTTCCTTTTTCGATGGTCAAAACGCTTTCTGTCCTGGTAACTAACTAGTTACCCTACGACACGCTTAGTGCCAACTCCACATCACGGTGCTCACCCGTGCACTGCTTACCAACTACTCTTTACTTTGCGCATCAGCTAGCCCTATAATGCCATATAACAACTATAACAGATCACACTGTTATAGTATGCGTTCAATTATTGTCTCAGATCTCGGTCGTTGGTAATTCTGATCTGTACAATTCCATGGAATCTTCGGAAGATAATGTGGATGTTTCCCCCTGCCTTCCATATTCACTTGGGGGTACTTTACATTGTCTTAGTAGTTTCAGACTGCCCGGACAAGTAAGGGCCCTGATCTGCCTAGTTGCACATGTTTCTACGTATATCAGCGGATACTTGATGGCATGTTTTCTTATGTTATATCAAACGACGTCATTTCAAATTGGGAATTCCCACCGCTCCGATGAATCCTCACGGCTGATTGCCTTCTTCTACAGCGTTCTGGTTATTTTTACTGCGCCAGAGACTCGCCGCCTTTCCTTCTCCTGTTGGTTAAAACAGGGTCCGTCACGTGAAGGCCAGGAGTCGGACTTTTGTTGCCAGAGGTTATGAATGCACGAACCATGGGGTATTTTGCAAGGTTGGGCGCTCACCCCCAACTCCGCGCCCCCGGCTAAATGCCAGCAACATTTCGAACCCCTTTTTGCTCACTGTTACCATACGGATGTGGTTGTGATACCTTCTCTCTTTCCGTCAAATGCAGCATTGACCTGTTTGCCAAGGCATCAGGGCCAGTTCGTGTAACTTCTCTAGCCTTGTAGTCTCGTCAGTATCTGCCAGCTGCATTGATTATATCAGCCTTGCACGTGCTTCTTCTCGATTGTATTGGTGCGAATATTTGGCTGTTTGCTACATCCTGGTGTGTTTTCCATCATCTGCCATCTGGAGGTGTAACTGGGATCTTCCATTGCTCGTTTTGTTACACCAGTTTGGTATTTCTCAAGGTCTTCAGAACTTCTAGCGGTAATGGTCAATGCAAAATAATAACAGATTTCCATTTTAATGTGATCCGGACAACAATAAAACATAGAGAGCATCTGTTGGATTTGTCCCCAAGATAATTTGGTGTGGTGGGGCAACGAGCAGACCGACAGACTGGCTGGGTCTGCACCACTTGACAGGGTATTGGTGCTTGATAAGGCAGGTAATTTTAGTGCACTTTGGAATTGTGTGCATAGGACAGAAGAACGGGTAGATCATCACGGCTTGGAGAGAAGGGCGCTGCAGGGATCAACAAGACCATCTGGCCGACACTCATAACTCCAAGAAAAGGTCAGACGGACACATAATTAATCTGCTGCTAGTACCGTTAGTATTGATACTCTTCGCTAGCTTTTGCATATGAGGTCGGAGCACGTAATGGAGTGTCCTGAGTGCTTTGATGTCGGCTCCTAACTGAACTCAACTCTACTGCTATCTGGGCTTGTTAGAAGTGTGTATGCTTGAAACATTGAGATAGGAGAGGAATAGGTCAGAATGCCAGAATAGAGGAATGGGTCATAATGCCAGAGGAAATGTCAGACCTGTGCTAGGTCATAGTCACACTGGATCGAGGGTGTAGGAATTGTCCAACAGGTAGCGCTGAATGAGAGGTACAACAATTGATGCACGACAAGTTGCGCCCATGTGATGTAATTATCACCACTGATGGCTCTGGGCTATGAAGCAAATGAAATATTGGCGGTTCATAGCGAAGGTTAAAGAATAGTGTTTAGTGCAGGAGAGCCTTGCATATGATGCCAATATATCTAGTCTGAGAATGGAGGTGGAGGCAGTCACTGCGGTTTTCCACTTGCTGACAGATCAACACCACACGCATGTCGTGATTGTAACGGACTCGAGCTAAGCAGGGTGAAGACATATATGCTTTGTGCAGAGTGGCATGCTTCAATTGGGAAACGAGCAGAATCTTCACATTTTGATGACGTGTCAGTGTATAATCAACTAGATGCGGTCAAGGCCTTTGGAGTCGCGTGTATAGTGAGAAGAGAGAAATTTCATCATGTTCTGTAGAGAATGGTGTGGCCTCTTACATAAATGAACCTGACTTGTGTCACACTTGACGTTTTTAGCGACTCTTCCCACTGTCTCCGAGCAATATCCATCTCAATCTGCCTGAGCATACTCATTGTGTTCCAGCTGTTTGGACATAAACCTACCGGCGGGTAATTGGAGCCTTCTACTTGGGGTGAAAGGTGTCTAGAGGAAGTATTGTTGTTTGTAAATTAAAAGTTAGTTGCATATCCTTTACAGGACGTCACAGACAACCACAGTATTCTTTGGCTGTTTGTGATTTCTCATCAAGGGGAGGTTCAGTAATGTGCCATTGCTTTCTGAACACTCGTACCATTTTTATAAAAACTAACGCAAGGTAGTCTACTGCCAAAAACCCCACAGATGTGTTTCGAACGCGGTATGCGAGATTACAAATTGCGTCTGGAATACCCTTCGAGACATTTGAAACAGAGCCGACTATTATAACTATAGTGTGTAGGTCATAAATAAACATACATGTATTGTTTGGCGCTCATAGAAGTAGGCAAAGGAAGTAGATATTAGAAGACGAGCTAGACAACATTAACATTGAAAGCTGTAAGTTCTATGCCTCTCTTTTACTTATACTAGTTTTAAACAATACATGTGTGTTTATTTATGAACTGTTTTAGCAGCCTCAAAGGGTTTCCCAATTGATATACATTATATAAGTAATTTCCTATTTGATATGGGCTTGATAAATTAAACTGTAAAGAATTGCTAATTTTAACTGACTCAGTGTCTATGGATAATATATCGTCACACTCGACCTCGCATGTGGACAGAAGGAAGATGTATCGCCATACTAGGGTCATTTTGTTATTTGTTTTGTTTCGTGGAATCTTCCTCGATTTCAATGTTTAGTGAATGGAAATGTACATGATAATACTTGTTTATTTTATTGAGTACCATGTTTGGTACTAAACCTAATTTTTGT
>JACEFZ010019128.1:92500-120000 GCA_014155875.1 Cepaea nemoralis
TTTCTTTCTTTCTTTCTTTCTTTCTTTCTTTCTTCTTATTATTTATCATGTTTCTTCTTCTTCTTCTTCTTCTTCTTCTTCTTCTTCTTCTTCTTCTTCTTCTTCCTTCTTCTTCTTCTTCTTCTTCTTCTTCTTCTTCTTCTTCTTCTTCTTCTTCTTCTTCTTCTTCTTCTTCTTCTTCTTCTTCTTCTTCTTCTATGACTTTTTCTGTGTCTCCTCCTATCCCCCATCTCATTCTTGTTCTTCTTGTTTTCGTTCTTCTTCTTTTCATCCCCCTCCTTTTTCTTGTCTTCTTCTTCTCCTCCTCCTCAATCATCTTTTCCTCCTTATCCTCCTTCACTTCCACCTTCATAAAGAAGGTCTGGATGTCCAAGAATTTTAAAGTGTCTGTGCTTAAAGTTTCTCTACTGACCGCAGCGTAAGTCGGTTCATTTCACACACACGCTCGCTCGCACGCACGCACGCACGCACTAACACACACACACACAGACACACACACACACACCGGTCAATTGGTCTTAAATGTTTACTTCTCGTCCTTGACTAGTGGACGTAAAGTACAAGAACCTCAGAAGCCGCAATGGGTTCCCTTAATGGCGAGGGATACTGGTAATAGGGAAAGCTTAACCTCACGTCTGTCTCTCGCCTTGACTATATATTCTGTTAGACTGCTGTTCGTCAGTCTCTTGATGTTATCTTCCGTTGTCTATCGTTGTTTACCTTTTACCCGCTTGCCTTCAATCTTGCCCTCCAGTATAGTTATTAATAAGAGTATTATGTCTTTTAACGTGGCTGAAATATTTCACTTGCCTTTTTTTAAAATTTTCATTTCTTTCATCAACTCTCTTTTCGTTCACAGATGGCGCTTCTTGATGATGATAATGGTGAGAAAAACCTATAATGGTGCTGTTAATTAGCATAGTGGTGATGATGATCGTGAGTCGGGTGATATTAATGATGTTAAAATGGTGATGTGTTGATGGTGTAGATGCTGCAGCTGATGGAGATGATGTAGATGATAATAGTAATGTTTAAGCCAATGATGAGGATGACGATTATGATGCCAACGATGTTGATGGCAATTATAATGATGATGATAATGTTGATGTTGATGATGATTACGAGGATGATGGTGATGATGATGACGAAGACTATGATGATGATCGTGGTGTTCAGGATTATGATAAAAATAATGATGATGATGATAACGATACGGGTGGTGATGATGCAATTGATAATGGTTATAGTCATGGTGATGATAATGATGATGACGAAGAAGACGGTGATGATGCTGTTGATGATGGTGGTCACGATGATGGTGATGATGATGAAGATGATGATGATGATGATGATGATGATGGTGGTGGTGGTGGTGCTCTAGATGATGATGATGATGGTGGTGGTGCTCTAGATGATGATGATGATGATGATGGTGGTGGTGCTCTAGATGATGATGATGATTATGGTGGTGGTGCTCTAGATGATGGTGGTGATCTAGATGATGGTGGTGATCTAGATGATGATGATGATGATGGTGCTCTAGATGATGATGATGATGGTGGTGCTCTAGATGATGATGATGATTATGGTGGTGCTCTAGATGATGATGATGATGATGGTGGTGCTCTAGATGATGATGATGATGATGGTGGTGCTCTAGATGATGATGATGATGGTGGTGCTCTAGATGATGATTATGGTGGTGGTGCTCTAGATGATGGTGGTGATCTAGATGATGATGATGAAGATGATGATGGTGCTCTAGATGATGATGATGATGATGATGCTCTAGATGATGATGATGATGGTGGTGCTCTAGATGATGATGATGATGGTGGTGCTCTAGATGATGATGATTATGGTGGTGGTGCTCTAGATGATGGTGGTGATCTAGATGATGATGATGATGATGATGATGGTGCTCTAGATGATGGTGGTGATCTAGATGATGATGATGGTGCTCTAGATGATGATGATGATGGTGGTGCTCTAGATGATGATGATGATGATGATGATGATGATGATGATGGTGGTGCTCTAGATGATGATGATGGTGGTGATCTAGATGATGATGATGGTGCTCTAGATGATGATGATGATGGTGGTGCTCTAGATGATGATGATGATGATGATGATGGTGGTGGTGGTGCTCTAGATGATGATGATGAAGATGATGATGATGATGATGATGATGGTGGTGGTGGTGCTCTAGTTGATGATGATGATGATGATGATGATGATGATGATGATGATGATGGTGGTGGTGGTGCTCTAGATGATGATGATGATAGTGGTGGTGCTCTAGATGATGATGATGATGATGGTGGTGGTGGTGCTCTAGATGATGATGATGATTATGTTGGTGGTGCTCTAGATGATGGTGGTGATCTAGATGATGATGATGATGATGGTGCTCTAGATGATGGTGGTGATCTAGATGATGATGATGGTGCTCTAGATGATGATGATGATGGTGGTGCTCTAGATGATGATGATGATGATGGTGGTGGTGCTCTAGATGATGATGATGGTGGTGATCTAGATGATGATGATGGTGCTCTAGATGATGATGATGATGGTGGTGCTCTAGATGATGATGATGATGATGATGATGATGATGATGATGATGATGGTGGTGGTGCTCTAGATGATGATGATGAAGATGATGATGATGATGATGATGATGATGGTGGTGGTGGTGCTCTAGTTGATGATGATGATGATGATGATGATGATGATGATGATGATGATGATGATGATGATGGTCGTGGTCATGTTGATGGTGATAATGAAGATGATGATGGTGGCTGTCAAGTTGATGATGGTGGCGGTAAAAATAATGATAATGGTGGTCATGATGTTGGTGATAATGAAGATGATGATGGTGGCGGTCAAGTTGATGATGATGTTGTTGGTCATTATGGTGGTCATGATGAAGATGATGGTGGTGGTGGTCAAAATGATGATGAAGATGATGAAAATGATTATGATGGTGGTCAGGATGATAATGATGATGATGGTTATTGTCATGATAATGATGATGAAGATAATAGTGATGAAGAAGACGATGATGATGATGATATTTGTCATGACGATTGTGATGATGATGATGATAATAATGATGAAGAAGAGTATAATGATAATGATGATATTGGTCATGATGATGGTGGTAATAATGATGATAATAATGTTAATGATGATGACAAACAACTGACAACAAACCACTCTTTGATCTCTACCTGAACAGCCGCGTACCGAACCTTCTTGCCACCGTGCGGCAGACAGTGCCTGAACTTTGACCTCCGACACATCCACATGATCGCCCTCCACAAGTGACGTGGGCTGGGAACGATGTTAAACGGGGGCGGGACCGGTGTCCCGGGTTCAATGAACGTTAGCCACAGCTCGGTTCTGGCAAACTTCCACTCCACATCCCGTTCATCCTGCCAGGAAGACACCAGAGGTTACTGTAACTGGTTAAACGCCATGGGATGATTAATCGTATTAAGCAAGTTTCCGTATCTGCCATTGGATAATTAATTGTCTTCAACGATTTCTCGCATCTGCTATGGTATGATTAATCGTCTTAAGCGACATCCTATATCTGCTATCGGATGATGAATCGTCTTAAGCGACTTCCCGTATCTGCCATGGCCTTATATACAGTAGTTTTCCCTAAGAAACCCCCTTTAATTTGATTTGAAATACAACATGACTGCATTTTTAGCAACTTTTAAATCATAACTGTCACATACACCCCTACTTCCCATTTTCCGCCGTCCATATTTCTTTGGTCCAAAACCTACTTTGTATTTGGTGAGGAATCTGTTAAGACAGGGTGCAAAATTAAGTATATGAGACTTGTACATCCCTGAGGCTACATTAGACATATGATCTTTTTATCCTTCTTTAGCCCTCTACCCAGCAATGAATTATAAGCTCAAACAACTCACTCCTAGCCCCACCATCTTTAGCCGTCCTATGCAGCTTTGTCCGTGTCCTTTCTATATTGTTCATTTATCTTTCTGCTCCCTTTCTCCATCAGCAACTGGTCAGATGGTGATAAACCAACATTTTAATAGACTAATCAGCATTCGCTGGGAAATGTAGCCAGTATCACGGCGGCCGTATTTACTTCCCCAGTGATTTTCTTGTACCAATTTTAGATCGATATTAACTCAGGTCAATATTAAACATCCGCTCCGATGCGGAATCGAACACATGATTACGCGGCCGGATAGCCAGCGCCTAGCCATTATGTTACCGCATCTCCATTATAAAAGGTCTTAAAAGCCGAGAGGATCTACTTTATTGCAACCGGGTTTTATCCCATATGGCTCGGCCTCTTTCCGCAGGGCAGCCTGCGGAAAGCGTCGAACAAAGCATGAACTCCGTAGCTCCAGCGACGACCCCCAGGAGTCTCCGAGAAAAAAATGAACACGTGAACCGAAATATCCCTTATAAACGGGTGCATTCATATATTTAAACTCTTCTCTCATCTACCCTCTGGTCGTAGTGATGTTGATATGCCTAAATTGCTTGACAATGTTAAAGGTGAAAGATTCGACATCACTGTAAAGGGATTTATGCCATCTGGTTCTCCACAGAAGAGCAGGCCGCCTGCCGAGAGCATCGCACAAAGCACGAACTCCCTAGCTCCAGCGATGACACACTGAGATCTGAGCAAAAAATAGCACTAGTAGCGTGAAATATAAGTCAGACAGCAAACACACTACCTTCAGAATGCACGGAAGATGGCTGGCTACTGTGCTACGGAGCTCCCCTTGATAACTAGGGGGTCTGAATGTAAATAATTTACCTAATATCTCAGTTTAACCAATACATTGCCTTGGAATGATAAATCGTCTTAAACGACTTCCTGCATCTGCAATGGGCTTATATTATATATCCAAAATGTTGTCATTGTGTTATTTGTTTCTTCCACCATATCTTCCGCAATTTTAGTGCCCAGTCAGAGGAAATTTACATTGATTTCCATCTTTGATATTGCTTTCTGAACTGCCAACGCTCGTACCATCGAAATGAAGGCGAAGCTTCCTGTTTTCAAATTGCTCAAGGCTGCTTTCAATCGCTCAACCCAGTGTTTATGGAAACTGTGAAACTGTTCACATACCATTAAGCCTGTTGCCGCCACCTTGCCGTCTTGACAGATGATGGTTTGTTAGCTTGTCCTTCAAAAAGACATAGTAACTAGTGGTGGCAGCGAATGTGACTGAACAAGACAAGTTGTACCTCTCCATAGCAGAAAGCCTGGGCTAGCTCGTAGAGACCTTGTGTTACCCATGAAAAATGATCCGTCTCTGGACCTGCCTAGTTTACTTCAGAGGATAGGTAACACCAGTACATCTGGAACATGACAAGCTGCAGAAGCTGTAGAATCAACAAAGCAATGCTCTAACTACCCGAGTGTTGGAGCTTCCATCCTCGAACAGTTGCCGACTAAGGCTTAGGGTATGGTCTGCTCTGCCATGACATTTAATCTTTAGGTTGCATTTCCTCTCACTAGAGTAAGGCTTGTACTCTCACAATAGCACACCTCCGCCCGAAGCCGTTGGCACAATGTGGGGTGTCGGGTTTGGTGAGCGTCGCCCAACATTCGGCGCTAACAGAAAGTAGGTGGTACAGTCTATTCTCACACGGTAGCTCAGTCATATCTGACTAAGACCTGCACCCATAAGAATCCAAAATTACTGCTGGGGACTTCGAAAGAGACCGCCTTGCGTTGGCTTTCAATGGTATGATTGTCAGAGTCCCAAAAGGGTACGGTGATGCAGTGACATCGTTACGCCCGCCAGGCCACTTAGCTCCCAGCAGGGAGGCAGCAACTTCGTTACGCCGCCAGGCGAGTGGTAGTTACCGGCCTGCAAGATTGCTGGCTGACGAACGACCAGCGGTCAGGCCTGGACGACGCTAACCGCACGCATGCCTCGTGAAGCCACCTGAGGTGGGAGGCGAGTGGCGAACTAGCGGCAGACAGCTCTGGGACACGGACTTGGACGGACGCAAGAGTAGAGAGAAAGGCGTTGTGTGGTATCTGTACTAAAAGTCGAGTGTCTGGACATCTTGAGTGAGACTTGTGAGCTGTATGTAAGTGTATTGAAGTATCGAGTATATATTGTTGTGATCATCGTTCTGTATTTGATATGTGAATAAATCCATAGAACGGTGTGTCGTTGAGTCTTACGTCAAATCACGTTGTACTTGTACTGTCTCACACTGTTAGGTTAGCGAGCCGAGTTTAAGACCCTGACAAGTGTGGACGTGGTGGCATTCGTCCGGCTTTGAAATGAACGTGTTTATGTGATTAACGATTCAAAACTAGAGTTTGTGTACTTAGAATTTGTGTCAAACTTTATAGTACATGTAAATGTGATCGTGGAAGGCTCATTTTGATTTATTACTACATTATTTAAACATGTGTAAGACTATTTGTAAACGTACAGTGCATACATATTGTTTGTTCTTGTAAGCGTGTAAAACATTTGTGATTTGGTAAACTTGTCACCGTTTTGACCTTGTCGACATTGTGATCTTGTCGCCATTTTGACCTTGTCGCCATCTTGTAAACTTGATGTCTATGTCCTTACTGAATGTCATCTTGATGTAAGTGATGTGTCATCAATGTTGTAGAGTGTTGAGATACATGTAGATTGTCTTTGTGCATTGAGTTTGTGGAACGCAAAAAGTTTGGAAAGAAAGTAACTTGTTTGAAAAAAAAAATTGTTGACGGACAAACTTACGACCTACAACTACACTCAACGCCATACAAACCTAATCAACACTTAGTGACAAGCAGGCACACACCAACAAATAGACGCTAATTCATTTTCCTCCAAAAACAAAGCAGGTTTTTCCATACCATCCGAACCTTGCCGTAGAGGTCATTTGTGTTTTCGAAGTAGCGACCCTACAGTTCCTAGCCCGATTTCTAACCATTCTTCACCGCATCCAGGGCACTTGAGTATATTTTTCTTTTCCTATACTTTAAGAATGCAATTTTAGGCACGTATTGTCAATAGAAATCAATTGTAAATTGTTCATTACTAACCACTTATAACATATTTTGTGTGGCTGGTATTTCATTGACATTTTTCATCATGTCTTCATTATTTGATTTCATCGATATGGGGATAAAATTACAGTTGACAGGTGATGAATTAACAAAATGGAGTGAAAAGAAATACTCTGAATACCTACTAGTACAGGAGAAAGCTAATGAACGCGAAGAAAGAGCAGCTGAAAGAGCCGCCAAGCAAATAGAGGCAGAAACAGCCTTAAAGCAAGCTGAGATAGATAGTGAGTTGAAAAAGGCAGAAATTGCAGCTCAGAGCAAGAGAGAAGAACTGGAGTTACAGTTAAAGATGAAACAACTTGACACTGAGACTGCGATTAATAAAGAGTCTAAGAAATCTGAGAGACTGGAGAAAGAAAACCAGTACAAGAAATATCAAGGTATTGTACGTAATTATACCTCGGGTGACTGCATCGCAGCCTTTACCCAAAATTTTGAAACTTTAATGGAACATTACCAAGTTCCACTGTCTGAATGGAATATTGTTTACATGAGGAGTTTATCAGGGGAACCTCTTAAAGTCGTTGAAACTATCCCCAAAGACCTCAGGAAAGATTACCATTATCTGAAATCTAAGATTATGGCACATTTTATGTTAGATGAGGCAGGTTACAGAGAACAATTCAGTAAATTGAGCCCAAAACCGACTCAAACGTTCTCTGATTACCTCTGCTTAGTCCGAGATATATTTACCAAATGGACTTCAGCAGCTAAAATTGACAAAAATTATCAGAGACTGGAAGATCTGATCATTCGAGACAAAATTATTTCATCTATTCCATCAGCATTTTCAAAGTTTTTGCAAGAGAATGAGTGCACTAGTGTAGATGAGATTGAGAGACGTGGTTCGGCGTACTACACAGCCAACAAACATTGCTTTGCCACTGAAGCTACTGACATTAACTTTGTAGCAGCGGCTAACTATGACAAACCCTACAGTAGGCAGAAACCTCAAAGGCCTACCTCTGAGAAGTTTAAGCATTGTATTTATTGTAAATTTTCACATGATCAGAATGAAATGTGCGATAAACAAAGAGGATACCATACGTACCTATTAAACATGGTAAACAGACAAGATCAGGAGCGTAAATCCTTCAGAAGTTTGCGTAAATGTTTCCTCTGTAAGGCGTACGGACACCATCGAAAAGATTGTAAAGGTAGGCAAATGACCAACAAAGCAAATGCCGCCTTGTTTGACAGTTCGGCGTCAGACGAAGAACAGCCAGAGAAACATCCTGTGAACTTAGCACAGGCTTTTGACATATTTAGCGCAAATAAATGCTCTGTTTGTAACACCTTCTATGAAGATGGTATTTAACATGCGGTCACGCCATCCCTATTGCCAATGAAGAAGCGAATTTGGTAGTAGACTCAACAGGCAAGATAATCACCCATCACGGATATGTGAATGGCAAGTCAGCTACAGTCCTTCGTGACACAGGCAGTTCACTTATTGGTCTGAAGAGAACGTTCATAATGCCTACAGACTATACAGGCAGGCACGTAACATGCAGAACATTCTCAGGCAATATTGAGAAATACCCACTAGCATGGGCATATATTGAAACACCTTTCCTCACTGGGAAAGTAAAGTGCGCTGCATTAACAAACCCAGTGTGTGATGTAATTATTGGAAATTTACCAGAGGTGAATGATAAACCTCATGACATAACATCTATGTGTATGGATGATAACATAACATCACCATCCAATGTCATTATTGAAAATGTCACACCACCTATTGATTGTATTGTAAATGTAGCTAATGTAGCACTAAGTTCTCATGACATCATTGATAACATTGTTCCATCATCATCTGATATCATTGAATGTGTGAACGCAGTAACTAGATCTACTGCTAGAGTGCAAGATGAAAGTAATCAAACTGAGGCTATACAAATGCTTAGCCCAGAATCACTACCTACTAACACCATGAAGGAAACATTTGTAACAGCTCAAAAAGCTGATCCTTCATTATCAAAATACTTTAATCTGATCGGCCAAAAGCCAAAGGTAACAAAGAATGCAAAATGGCATTTTGCTATGAAAAATGATATACTCACCAGGTATTACACCAAAGGTGACAATACAACAGAGCAAACTGTTTTGCCAACAAATTATCGCAAGCAAGCCTTACATCTTGCTCACGATATACCTCTTGCAGGGCACATGGCATACGTTAAGACCAGATCAAGGTTATTGACACAGTTTCATTGGCCCAAATTTTGCAATGACATTAAAGAATATTGCAGAAGTTGTGACACCTGCCAGAAACTGGTAAAAAAAGGTAAAAACCCACAGGCAAAGTTACAAGTTACTGACTTAGCCAGTCGACCTTTTGAAAAACTATCTGTTGACATAGTGGGCCCTCTTAATCATACAACAACTAGAGGGAATAAATATATTCTAACTGTCATTGATCAATGTAGTCGCTGGCCAGAAGCTATTCCGCTAAAGAACATTACTGCCAATGATATAATGGAAGTTTTCTTCCATATATTTTCTCGGATAGGTTTTCCAGATACTATCCAATCTGATAGGGGCACTCAGTTTATTGCCGCATCCACCCAAGCTTTCACCAAAATGTTGGGAGTGAAGCAATGTTTCAATTCCCCGTACCATCCTCACAGTAGTGGAATTGTGGAAAAATTTAACGGGGATCTAAAGCACATGCTGGCCAAAGTAACGCAAGAGCACCCCAATAACTGGGATTTATACCTACCAGCTATTCTCTTTGCTTATCGCGAGGTACCACATGCTAGTACCGGTTTCTCTCCTTTTGAACTTATCTATGGTGCCAAACCACGCGGCCCATTAACCATTTATCACCAAATGTTAACTGACTCTACTCCAGTACTTAAACCCATATCATCATACGTATATGTCACATCATTGCGTGAAAGAATCATCAAATCTTGTGTTATTGCAAAGAATGCACTAAAACTATCTGGTGCTACTTATAGACAGTATGCTGACAAAGGTAACAGGACGATAACTTTGACACCTGGACAGGACGTTCTTCTTCTACTACCTAGTGACAGACACTTATTGACTGATTCTTGGCAGGGACCTTTTAAAGTGACGAGACAGATTTCACCTGTAGACTACGAAATCCTCATAAAAGACAAACACAAAATATTTCACATAAATATGCTAAGACCATACCACAACAGAGACAACGAACAAGACGATACGACAGCTTGTACAGTGATAATAGATCACGAAGACGACGATGCTAGTGACGAGATTCCAACGCCTGCATTAGACACGACAAACTGCTTGAAGGAGATAAAAATCAACCCCAAGTTGACTCAAGCAGAGACAGACAGTTGCAAACAGCTTATACAACAATACAACACCATCTTTTCCAACAACCCAGGACAAACAGAATTAGTACAGCATCACATCACACTCACATCAAACACACCCATAAAATGCAGACCATACACCATTCCATTACATTACAAAGAACATTTACACCAGGAAATCATCAACTTAGAGAAAAACAACATCATAAGACGATCCCAGTCAGACTTCTCATCTCCAATGGTGATTGTACGCAAAAAGGACAATACAATAAGACTGTGCATCGACTATAGGAAGCTAAATAAAATAACTGTTCTAGATTTGGAGCCAATGGCAAACACTGACGATCTTCTGACAGAATTGACAGACGCTAGATTCTTTACGACGCTAGACATGACGAAAGGATATTGGCAAATAGCAGTAGACGAACAGAGCAGACATCTGACAGCATTTGCCACACCTTGGGGACTGTACGAATGGTGCAAACTTCCATTTGGGCTAGTCAATGCCCCTGCCACATTCGTACGTATGACACGACTTCTTCTAGGTAGACATTCCTAACATAATCTGCTATATCGACGACATCTGTGTTCACACAGAGACGATGACAGAGCACATTAAGACGTTAGAACAGACATTTGAACGTATTAGACAGCACGGACTGACAGTGAAGCCTGCGAAAGTAGACATAGCCTACCAGGAAATAACTTTCTTGGGGTACAAAATATCCAATGGCTTTGTCATGACAGACGATAAAATTGTGTCCAAAATACTAAAACTCTCACTTCCGACTACTAAGAAACAAGTCAGAAGTTTGTTGGGATTAATAAATTATTACAGGCAGTTCATTCCTGATTTTTCCGAACTGACCGAAGTGTTTACTAATTTACTAACCAAAGACAAACCAGAGAAAATTGTAAACAATGAATGCCTACAAATTGCATTCCGCAAAGTACTTGCATATTTTTCTGATAATAGTTTGAATAATCTCATCCTGAAATTGCCCAATCTCCGTTTACCTTTCAGATTGCGTACAGATGCTAGCTCCGTGGCGATTGGAGCAGTCTTGTTGCAGGAATACAACAACATACTCCATCCCGTTTACTTCGTATCCAGGAAACTAAAGCCCAGAGAACGGGCGTGGTCTATCCCTCAATTGGAAGCCCTAGCTTTAGTGGTGGGTATAACAAAATTATCCAGATTTCTTCTAGGACGTCACTTTATCGTGGAATCTGACAGCAGCCCGTTACGGTTTATAAATTCAGGAGTACCCTCAAATCATATGGTAGCGCGCTGGTCTCTTAAACTTCAAGATTACAGCTTTGAGGTTCGACATATCCCAGGCAGATCCAATTCAATTGCCGATCTTTTGTCCCGTTGTCCGACCGACCCAGTAAGCACCAATGTCTGAGTGCAGTGTGTACAAATACACTCAGACCGACACAGCCATTTATAAGTGAATAATTTTTTCCATTCACAAAAAGCTGTGCAATGTCTACAATATTGTGATAGGGATTACTCCCATTATATATAGTGTTCTTATTTTACTAATTCATGTAGTGATTGTCGTGTATAATTGTGTAGTGTGTGGTAGAAAGCGAACTTTATTAATTGTATATACCAAGAACAAGAACAGTGTCACATTCGCTCAAGAACTTACCGTAAGCGAATTATCCAATTTGACAGTGACATCTCCGTTTGGAACTTTCCAGGGATATTTTAATGACGAGTGTGAACGTGTAAACTGAACATTGACAGCTACAACACTGCAGTGAACCGAAATCCATAATGTTCGGTAGTGAAACATCCAACACATGAACAGTCAATCGTAATCCAGAAGGTTTTGTAATGAAACATCCGACACATGAACTGTGAGAACATGGTATTTTCCGTAACTACATCAGACCGGAACAAGTGTGTTCTGCAAGCTTAAACATCAGCTGATTTTAGTGTTCGTGTGTACTTCCGGATTAGTTAGAATTTAGAGTAAAATTAGCAGACGACAAATAAAAGTGTAAAAATCTATGACGATTCTAAAATCTTTAGGAATCAACAAACTTAAATACACGAATTGTGTATTTATATATTTATGTAGTGTAATCTTAGAATCATATCTTGATTAATGTATTCATATTACCGACTTTTTCTCGTTAATATGGAAGAAACGTCAAGCAATGACGCTAAGAAATAGAATAATGATTGTAAATTATTGTATTTCATTAATGTGAAAATTATTTCCCTTTCATTTATTTGTTATTACATCATTCACAAAGGGCCATAATTTGAAATGTATATTCTAATGTGTTGTGTATAAATAGCCAAGTGTTGCCAGATTATTGACACAACAGGTACCAATCTACTAGCATGGCAGAGGGTTGCCGACATTGCAGACCAACACAAGAGCTACTGGCCAAGTAAGGTCAGGGTTTGAGCGTTTTATGCGACTTATAAACAGCCGCATTTCGGTCTAGCTAGATGGTTTTTGTTTCAAGAACCATATTATTACGTTTTTTTCTATTTGCTGCGAGGTAGATGCGTGAAGCTGGTACTACCGATCTGACTGGGTCGTTAATGCAATTGAGGTAATCAGCCATCGAGACGATGAAACCTGACATGTGTTAAAGTTTGAACACCACATGTCGTTGAATGCAACTTCCATTTCTTATATATTTCTATGGCATATATGTATTTGTGTATTTTGATACTAATGTATATAACAATAGAAGGGTAGACTCTGACAAGGTTAGAATATTAACCCTGCATGTACATATATTATACATGAAAGATGACATCTTTCATGAATTTGCCGGGGGAGCGTGTCAGAGTCCCAAAAGGGTACGGTGATGCAGTGACATCGTTACGCCCGCCAGGCGACTTAGCTCCCAGCAGGGAGGCAGCAACTTCGTTACGCCGCCAGGCGAGTGGTAGTTACCGGCCTGCAAGATTGCTGGCTGACGAACGACCAGCGGTCAGGCCTGGACGACGCTAACCGCACGCATGCCTCGTGAAGCCACCTGAGGTGGGAGGCCAGTGGCGAACTAGCGGCAGACAGCTCTGGGACACGGACTTGGACGGACGCAAGAGTAGAGAGAAAGGCGTTGTGTGGTATCTGTACTGAAAGTCGAGTGTCTGGACATCTTGAGTGAGACTTGTGAGCTGTATGTAAGTGTATTGAAGTATCGAGTATATATTGTTGTGATCATCGTTCTGTATTTGATATGTGAATAAATCCATAGAACGGTGTGTCGTTGAGTCTTACGTCAAATCACGTTGTACTTGTACTGTCTCACACTGTTAGGTTAGCGAGCCGAGTTTAAGACCCTGACAATGATGAGTGCCCGTCGTTCAGAAAACAATGGCAAATTACTGAACTTAAACGTGCCAAGAAATCACAAACAGTCAGCAAAAACAAAATGACAAGAAGGGTTAAAATATGTGACAGGGCGACAATAATTCAGATAACTTCCAGCGGCTGGCCGAGTGACTAGAACGCGGGATTCTCCTTCAGGAAAACCGGGCTCGAATCCTCGGTAATGTGTGGGATGTTTTTTTCTGTCAGGGGCAAAAAGACAATCCTAACCTGCACAGTTCTCGGTGACTGCACTAGCCAGGCGGCCTTAATTCCTCAGGCTCAAAGACCCCCCGCGCCTCCCACCATACACCGCAGGGTCCTATAATGGCAGTAAATGACAGCGTGACAGAAAAGAATAAAATGCATCAGGCCCTCATGTCTGATTACCTGCACTTCCTGGAAGGTGTTCGACATGACTGCGATCAGGAGGTTGAGCATCACCACTGCTGTACAGAACACGTAGATACCGTACAGGTAGTTGCCCACCTGGGCCGCACCCTTTGACCTAGAGAGATGTAGTGGTGAAATAAAAGTTAACCGACTTTCAAGTAATCATTGGGTCTATAAATTTACAAACTGGTGTTGGTATCATCTTGTCAGATCTTGGGGCTGTCTGATCACATCCCTAGATCCCAAACTTGGTATAATCCCAGGCAGTCTGTATGTGCTGTGCTGCCCTTGTTACATTATAATCATTCTTCTAATAATTCCTCTTGTTCTTCTGGTTCTTCTTGTTGTTGTTCTTTTTCTCATTCTTTCTCTTCTTCTTCTGCTGCTGTCGCTGCTCCTGCCGCCGCCGCGGCTGCCACCGCTTCTTCTTCTTCTTCTTCTTCTTCTTCTTCTTCTTCTTCTTCTTCTTCTTCTTCTTCTTCTTCTCGGGGGACTGCGTGGTCTCGAGGTATGGTGTCCGCCTCGAGTGCTGGAGGTCCCGGGTTCAAGCCCCGGTGAGGACAGGGACCATTTTCACGTGGACCTCTAGTAATAAAATGTCCCCTGGTCTCTGGGTAGTGAGATCGGACGCTCGTGTGTATTGTTGCTCACGTAAAATATCCCTTGGCAGTTGGAAATCGAAAAAGAGTAGCCTAACGGCGCTGCCCGGGCAAAATTTCGAGTTAAAAATCTACCCAAAGTAATTCAGGATCCTCTCCGGTGCTACGGAGTTCGTGCACTGAGCTGAGTTTCTCCAGACTCAGGCTTGAGTTAGGAGGAGAACGGAGCACTTATGAGCTACACCCGTGTGCACTGATGTTGATCGATCGACTAAACTAAACTAAACTAAACTAAACTAAACTAACTTCTTCTTCTTCTTCTTCTTCTTCTTCTTCTTCTTCTTCTTCATAACCAATCAATCCACAAACCGAGCAAGCGATCGGCTAATCAACCGACCAACCGATTAAACAATTAATCAACCAACTGACCGAACAAGCAATTAGCCAATCAATCAACTAGCCAACCACCGTATCAACTGATGTAGCATCCATTCAATAAATCAATCAGCCAGTCAACCATCCAATCACTCAATAAATCAACCATTTAACCATTTAATCAACCAACCAGTTAACCAACCAGCCTATCAATAAACCAATCAACCAGTTCACTAACTTAACGACTAGTCAACCAGACAATACAAACACCAACCAATAAATCCACCAACCAAATTACCAAACAACCAACTCATCCATGACACAACTATTCAATCCACGAACCAACCAATCCACAAACCAATCCATCAACCAACCCATTCATCAACCAACCCATTGATCAACTAACCAATACACCAGACATGAGGATGGACTTCATTGCACCGAGTTTAATCCCATATGCCTTGGTCTCTGTCCACAAGGCAGTCTGTAGAATGTATCGCACAAACCACGAACCCAGTAGCTCCAGCGACGACCCTCAGGAGTCTCCGAAAATATTGCACTCGTGAACCGAGCTACGTATGTGGGAATCGAACCTGCAACCTACGGAACGCGAGGCAGAAGACGCAACTATTTAGCTGCGTAGACTCTATGTGAGACTAAAGAGGAGGTTGAAGGCAACTTACAGCTCCACGTTGTTGGTCAAGGAGGAAACTGGACCCTTGACGTTTTGTTTCAGGGATGGCACCTCCACCGATCCCATTCCGAACATGCTCCAGGTCAGAGTTGACAATGTGGAAGAAAAACTGAAAATAAAGACAGAATATTGCATAGAGATCTCATAGTTGTAGACGGACAGGTTGGTGAAAAATCGAACAGACAGTTAGAATGTAAGATATATGTTAATTGATATATTTGTAAGTACAAAGAGACGTAACATTTGTTGTGCCAAAGGTTTCAGGCGGAGGAGCACAATTGGGAGGGTACAAGCCTGATCGTAATGTGAGGAAATGCAACCTAAAGACTAAATGTTATGGTAGAGCAGACAAGGCCCTAAGCCTTGGTCGACAACTGGACTAGGATCGAAGCTTCGACAGGCGGACAGTTAGAGCATTGCTTTGTTGATTCGGCAGCTTTTGCAGCTTTTCTTGGTCTAGATGTATTGATGTTACCTTTCCTCTGGAGTAGACTAGGCAGGCCGAGAGAGGGATCATGCTGCATGGGCAACACATGGTTTCTATCATGCAGTCCAGGCTTTGTGTTATGAAGGTGTTATAATGAAATTTGATGTTATTGGAAGTACATTAACTATTGTCTATCAAGACCTCAAGATGCCAGTACAGTACAGTACAGTAAGTACTGTACAGTAAATACAATACAGTACAGTACAGTAAGCACAGTACAGTAAGTACAATACAGTATAGTACAGTACACTAAGTACAGTACAATAAGTTCACTACAGTAAGTACAACACAGTACAGTAAGTACAGTACAATAAGTACAGTAGAGTAAGTACAGTACAGTACAGTAAGTACAACACAGTACAATAAGTACAGTAGAGTAAGTACAGTACAGTACAGTAAGTACAACACAGTACAGTAAGTACAGTACAATAAGTACAGTAGAGTAAGTACAGTACAGTACAGTAAGTACAACACAGTACAATAAGTACAGTAGAGTAAGTACAGTACAGTACAGTAAGTACAACACAGTACAGTAAGTACAGTACAATAAGTACAGTAGAGTAAGTACAGTACAGTACAGTAAGTACAACACAGTACAATAAGTACAGTAGAGTAAGTACAGTACAGTACAGTAAGTACAACACAGTACAATAAGTACAGTAGAGTAAGTACAGTACAGTACAGTAAGTACAACACAGTGCAATAAGTACAGTAGAGTAAATACAGTACAGTACAGTATGTACAACACAGTGCAATAAGTACAGTATAATAAATACAGTACAGTAAGTACAACACAGCACAGTAAGTACAGTACAATAAGTACAGTAGAGTAAGTACAGTACAGTACAGGACAGTAAATGCCCAATATACAAAAGTGAGGAAGTGAAGCAGCCATGTGCAGGACGTGACGATTCCTTGGGTGAGCCCAGTACCAGAGCGCTGTGTGTTGGCTCTGCAAGTATGGAAGCCTCCTTGGGTGGCAGGAAATGCCCATAGTCTGCCTCTGCCTTCCCTTGAGAGTTGACCGTGATGTCTTTGACCGTTCTAAATTGACCAGATGGGATGTGGACGACACCACAACTGTGAAAGCCTCATGTCCTTCGAAGCACACGGGGATGTTAACCCGGTCAACAAACACCCGCAGAAGACGAATGTGTCGACCTAAGGGTGCAAATAAGCTTGGCACAACGCAATTACGTCTATAAAAAAAAACCACTCCGAATGAACGCAAAAGAAGAAGTACAGTACAGTAAGTACAGTACAGAAGTCTCATATCTGATACTGCCATATGGTGTCAAGGATCATAATCATCGCCATCATCATCATCATCATCATCCATCATCATCATCATCATCATCATCATCATTATCATCATCATGAGTATCATCATCAAGTGCCCTGCCAGATGGCGTAGGCGTTCATCTCTCCACAGATCTCGCTCTTTGGTATTCTGGATCATATTTGATGATGATATTGCCCCATGCTACCGTCTCAGTCCATCCAGCATAATTTCTCATAGTCTGTCTCTTTTTCCATTCATCTTTCCAGGACTAGCCTGACGGACATAACCACAGAGAAACAGATGCACGTTTGTGTACAAAAAAGACACAGATGCAGTACAAAATGGTGGAGAGCGATAACCACAGACAAACAGAAGCAAGTTTGTGGACATAAAGACATAAATGCAGTTCGAAATGGTAGACAGACATAACTACGGAAAAAATAGAAGCAAGTTTGTGTACATAGACACAGCAGCCGAGGTGGGCTGATTAGCATATGACAAAGAGACCACACACTGTCACGCCGATAAACTTGGGCGGCCAAGGAGTTAGATCATCCGTATGTGTCACCCCGATTAACGTGGGTGGTCAAGAAGTTAGCCGGTGAAGAACAAACATGTTACCTGTCAAAATGTCCGGTGTAACATCTGATAGGGGCATACAATGCTGCTATTCCACAAGTGAACGCGATCAAGACTAGGACGAACATCCCAAAGATCTTCACGATATCGGACACCGTGCGCCTGAGAAGAGATGATAGTTTACCATCATGAACATATACCATAGTAATTATTTATTGTTAATCTCTTTCTTATGTGTTGTCATTCTGGCAGCGACATTATGCATAATATATGTGTGCGAGCTGTTGGTTTGTAGAGACTCGGGACTGTTCCACTTTTCACATGGGACAATGAGGAGCATTATGTGTGATATTCACTGGCACAGGGACGGAGCATAAATGGGCGAACCTTCCCCGTAAAATTGGAACCTCAACTAACTAATTGATTTACTAACTAATATCTTTCTACTTCCCCTCCTCCCCATCTTCCTGCTCGTCCTTCTCCTCTTCCTCGTCCTCAGAAATGACCGCGCCTCAGAGATAAACCCGGTGCAATTAAATGGATCCTCTTGCCTGTAAAACCCATGGGGATCCATACAGAGGAACATTGGGATCTATACAGAAGAACATAGAGATACACACAGAAGAACATTGGTATCCACATAGAATAATATTGGGATCCACACAGAAGAACATTGGGATGCACACAGAAGAACATTGGTATCCATACAGAAGAATCTTGGGATCCACACAGAAGAACATTGGGATCCACACAGAAGAACATTGGGGTCCACACAGAAGAACTTTGGGATACACACAGAAGAACATTGGGATCCACAGAGAAGAACATTGGTATCCACATAGAAGAACAGTGGGATCCACACAGAAGAACATTGGGATCCACATAGAAGAATATTGGTATCTATACAGAAGAATCTTGGGATCAACACAAAAAACATTGGGATCCATACAGAAGAACATTGGGGTCCACACAGAAGCTTTGGGATCCACACAGAAGAACATTGGGATCCATACAGAAGAACATCGGGATCCACACAAAAGAACATTGGGATCCATACATAAGAACATTAGGATCCATACAGGAGAACATTGGAATCTACACAGAAGAACATTGGGATCCATACAGAAGAATATTAGGATCCACACAGAAGAACATTGGGATCCATACATAAGAACATTGGGATCCATACAGGAGAACATTGGGATCCACACAGAAGAACATTGGGATCCATACATAAGAACATTGGGATCCATACAGGAGAACTTTGGGATTCACACAGAAGAACATTGGGATCCACACAGAAGAACATTAGGATCCACACAGAAGAACTGGCAACATGCAAGTTGTCAGTGAGCACATGTTTGAACGTGTGACTTTGTCTGTGGGAGGAGGAGTCTAAAGCTGATGTATATTCTCGGTGGATGGAAATATATCTTTACACATTAACCAAAGCATGGACAAACCACACATCAAGCATGGACAAAGCATGGATAAGGCATGGATAAACCATGGATACAGTATGGATGAAGCATGTATAAGACATATATGAAACATGTATAAAGCATGGATAAGACATGGATACAGCATGGATGAAGCATAAATAAAACATCAATGAAGCGTTGATAGGACATGGATAAAGTATGGATAAGGCAAGAATACAGCATGGTTGAAGTATGAATGAAGTTATGAAGCATATTTGAAAGATGGATGAAGTATGGATAAAGCACTCAGAAAGTATGAATAAGACATGGATAGTGTATGGATAAAGCACGGATATGGCCTGCAGAGAAAGACTCACCTGAAAGAGACCAACATGGTACCCAGAGCCTCATTGGCGGGCATGATGAAAGAGAATCTGCTGATGCTGAAGATGATGCCGAGGCTGAACAAAACGTCGGACAGCAGCTCGGGGTCGGGCACCCAATCGGGGTCCCACACAACTGCAAGACACAACAAGAAAGCAATGAGGTTGCTGGTTTGTAAAGTAAATTACTCTTTCTCACGGTCTGAAACATACTGGGTTGATGGTAAGCAAAGTAAATTACTTTATCCAATGGCCTGACAGGAAAAGGTAAATGGTAACTAAAGTAAATTACTCTTTACGTCGGCCTGAACAGGTACAGGCAATTGTATACTCTTTCTCACCGCCTGAAAGGTAAAGGCAACTGGTAAGTAAAGTAAATTACTTTACCCCACAGCCAAAAAGTAAAAGAAAATTGTAAGTAAAGTACATTGCTATTTCCCACGGTCTGAGACCTACTGGGCTAATGGTAAGTAAAGTAAATTACTCTTTCTCAAGGCCTGAGACATACCGGGTAAATGGTAAATACCGGTATGGTAAATTACTATATCTAATATCCCACAGCATGAAAAGTAATGGGTTAGTGGTAAGTAAAGAAAATTACACTTTCCCACCGCCTGTAAAGTACTGGGCTAATTGTGAGTGAAGTAAATTACTCTTTCACACGACCTGAGACGTACAAGGCTAATGGTAAGTAATGTAAATTACTCTTTCCCACGGCCTGTGACGTACTGGGCTAATGGTAAATAATGTACATTACACTTTCCAACAGCTTGAGACGTACTTGTTCAGTCAGTTAGTTGCATATCCTTTACAGGCCGCCACAGTCAACCTCAGCATTTTCGGCTGTTTGTGATTTCTTAGCAAGCTTACGTTCAGTAGTTTAATATTGCTTTCTGAACTACCGACACTCATACAGTTGTATAAAAACCAACGCCACAAGTCCGTCTGCCGCCAAATCGCCGGGAGATATGTTTCGAATGCCGTATGGGAGATTTCGAATTGCGTTCGTAACCCCATTCGCCTCAGGGCCGGCGAGGCGAACTAGGCAAATAGTTACTCGCCTGTCCTTTACAGGACGTTGCAATCATCCCGAGAATGAATTGCTTTTTGTGATTTATCAAGCATTTTACATGTATTTAGTTAGCTTTCTGAAGGGCCCACGTTCATGACATTAACATCAACCAAGGAGTCTCCGTGGCGAAGTAGTCAAGCCATCTGCCTCCCGCTCTGGAGGTTGTGGGTTCGATTCCGGGCCACGTCTTTCAGTTCAAGAGTGCATTTTCCTCGGAGACTCCTGGGGGTCGCGCCAGAGCTACGGTGTTCGTGATTTGTGCGACGCTTTCGGCAGGCATTCTGCCGAAAGAGACCGAGATATGAGGGATAAAACCCGGGGCAATGAAGTGGATATTCTCGACTTTTAAGGCTTTTAAAATCAACTAAAACTATCTGAGAAGACATACAATATAACATATTATGACACTCAAAATATTAGTAAGAATATGGACAGAGGAAGACAGCGAGAGAACATTCTTGGCAGTCATGTGTTATGGCAAGGGAGGGAGTAATCACACGAACTATTACACGCATGGAGAGCGGCAAGAAATGGTGAAGAAAGATTGTCTATGCCAACAGGCAAGAAACTTGAAGATTTAAGTGAAAACTTTAAATGTTGTTTTTGGTGAGAATATATTCTGAAAAGTAAAGAACAAATGTTTCATTTTTCGATGTGGTCATCACAGCGTTCAGTGCAAGTTCTCCAGCGCCGATAAGGTGATTGGATTTCTGCAGAAAACCATTAATTCGTGATCTGCTGTGCCTCTTCATCAGACCGAAAAGTCAAACACATTATATGAGGGGACTTTAAAAGGAACCCTTTGATATTTTTTTTTTTTTTTTTGGTGCTTATATTTTTGGTGAATATAATAATAATAATAATAATAATAATGTCTTTATTTTCAAAGGGTTAAGAATTGGGCACGCAGGCCCGTCTGACATTCTGCCCTTCTTCTCTATTTCCTCTCATACATTCTTTCATTCAACATCACTTATGAAGCAACTTTTGACAACAAAAGAACATTAAAACGCATGAAAAATAATCAATAACAAATGACTCACTGAGGCAGTGTTTAACATGGGCATTATAAATACCTAAGGGGGGTGTAACGTGCCATACATAAGGGAATGTTCTTTGGCTAGTTGTCGTTTGAGATAAGTTACCATTACACTCGCTGGATTTGTTATGGGGGCATGCAGTCTGTACTACACGCTGGTTCTGACAGGTTGCATCACCATGTACACTGATTGCTGGACTTTGACAGGCATTGTTCCACAAACTAGCGGCTGAGATGCTAAGCTGCATCAAGTCATACTATAATCTGGAATGACAGGTGTATCACCATCGCTGTGAGTCACCAGGCATGCATCACCATACCCCGCGCCGATGAAGGCTTGCATCACTGTAGAAATAATTATCATGGTCGCGTGTGTAAACCACTCATACACCATCTGCTGTATCTCTTCACAGAAGTCACGCCGACGTTTGAAACTTCCTACTTCATTCATACACTCGCTGGACTGACAGGCATGCATCACCATACACTCGCTGGACTGACAGGCATGCATCACCATACTGGACCTTCATTCATAGACTCGCTGGACTGACAGGCATGCATCACCATACTGGACCTTCATTCATAGACTCGCTGGACTGACAGGCATGCATCACCATACTGGACCTTCACTCATACACTCGCTGGACTGACAGGCATGCATTACCATACACTTGCTGGACTGACAGGCATGCATCACCATACTGGACCTTCATTCATACACTCGCTGGACTGACAGGCATGCATTACCATACTGGACCTTCATTCATACACTTGCTGGACTGACAGGCATGCATTACCATACTGGACCTTCCTACTCCACTCATACACTTGCTGGACTGACAGGCATGCATCACCATACTGGACCTTCCTACTCCACTCATACACTTGCTGGACTGACAGGCATGCATCACCATACTGGACCTTCCTACTCCACTCATACACTTGCTGGACTGACAGGCATGCATCACCATACTGGACCTTCCTACTTCACTCATACACTTGCTGGACTGACAGGCATGCATCACCATACTGGACCTTCCTACTCCACTCATACACTTGCTGGACTGACAGGCATGCATCACCATACTGGACCTTCCTACTTCACTCATATACTTGCTGGACTGACAGGCATGCATCACCATACTGGACCTTCCTACTTCACTCATACACTTGCTGGACTGACAGGCATGCATCACCATACTGGACCTTCCTACTTCACTCATATACTTGCTGGACTGACAGGCATGCATCACCATACTGGACCTTCCTACTTCACTCATACACTTGCTGGACTGACAGGCATGCATCACCATACTGGACCTTCCTACTTCACTCATATACTTGCTGGACTGACAGGCATGCATCACCATACTGGACCTTCCTACTCCACTCATACACTTGCTGGACTGACAGGCATGCATCACCATACTGGACCTTCCTACTCCACTCATACACTTGCTGGACTGACAGGCATGCATCACCATACTGGACCTTCCTACTTCACTCATACACTTGCTGGACTGACAGGCATGCATCACCATACTGGACCTTCATTCATACACTCGCTGGACTGACAGGTATGCATCACCATACTGGACCTTCATTCATACACTCGCTGGACTGACAGGTATGCATTACCATACTGGACCTTCATTCATACACTCGCTGGACTGACAGGTATGCATCACCATACTGGACCTTCATTCATACACTCGCTGGACTGACAGGCATGCATCACCATACTGGACCTTCATTCGCCGATGAATTTCTAAAGGTTTCACCCCTTTGTTGAGCAAAAACGGATGGTGCATACCAACAGTGGGGCGGCCATCTTCAAACTGTCCTTATGATAACACCGTCTTCGTCTACACCGTGGTGTCACGTGCCTAACACTCTTGACGTATTTAATAAAAATATTGACAGATTATAAAACAATGGCATGGTTATTGTAATTTCTATCACACTGTAAAGGATTTCTTTCATTTGAAGCCTATTTGTAGTTATGATGATAAGCCAAATATTCTGCCACTGCTGAACTCAAATGTACATTATATTCCACTCGTTTAATTTATCAACGTTGATGTTGCTTTTTGTTCTCCACTTCTCACCAATACTCTTACTTCCATAATTATCTTTTCAAATTGCCATTTCTCTGGGCATGTAAACATCATTAACTCCGTGGTTTCTTTACAGACGATAGTTTGTTACATTGTGCATCAAAACAGGCATAATATCCTCCCCAAAGCACAACAATTGGGCTGAATTGTAGAGACCATGTATTGCCCGTGCAGCATTACCCCTCTCTCGGCCTGCCTAGGTTACTCAAGAGGAAAGGTAACACCAATATATCTGGAACAAGACAATCTGCAGAAGGTGCCGGATCAGCAAAGCAATACTCTGTCAGGCTGTCGGAGTTTCACTCCTAGACCAGTTGCCAACCAAGGCTTAGGGCCTGTTCTGCCCTGCCATAACATTTAGTCTTTAGGCTGCATTTCTCGCACTATGATAAGACGCGAACTTTTCCAATTACGCTCGCCCGTCTACTGTCACACGGTATCTCAGTCATATCTGACTAAACTTGGCGTCATGTGCATTCTGCAGTTATATATCATATGTAGTGAATACACGAATAATACTTTAGATGAAGCATATTGTTTGTGGCTTCTATGTTTAACTTCACTAATGGATACATTATTTTGAATATTTCAGTGTCTTCAGGAAGGGATAATTCCTTGTCGAAGGAGAAGTAAGACATATCTTTCCAAGGCCGTGTCGAGCTATGATACAGAGAGGTGGCCCATCAGGTGGCACCGTAAGGGGGCGGCATAAGACGGGCGGTATTTTTAAAGAAAATACATGTTAAAAAAAGGGGGAAGGGGGGGGGGGGGGGGCATTTCGAAGACTTTGATCATACGGAGAAAATCTACCACACGGTCGTTATCTTTCCTTGGAGACACTATTGAGCAAGATCGAATAACCATGCAGCACCCAAGATACCGTAAAATTATGCTTGCAAGTAGTGGAGCACCGACGGATAGTTGTTGGTTATTCTAAGATCGGGACTGTAGGCAGATCTCTTTACAGAGACACCGACTTCAGATATCGACCAGTAAGATCGGAGCCATACAGGAAAGCAATGGCTATTTGCCTTCTTTAAAGATGCCTAGAAAACAATGTGGAGCTCATGGAGCGAGCTAGACAAGCACCGGGGAGTCATAAGGTGAAGAAAGGACATAGGCGTTTAATAGGGACATGCACTGCGGAAACCTGCGCACAATATAATTAGGCACGCTCTTGTCTGGAACCCGCAAAGCAAACGAAATAGTGGAAGATTTAATATCAAGGAAAAGATAATTACAGAAGATGAATCATATTGGAAGGCCATGGAGGGAGCTGAAATGGATAACAAAAAGATAGGATGGCGTGCCGTGATTAGGTTGAGGGCGTATGACCTAGTGGGGAATAAAGGAAGAAGAAGAAGAAGAAGAAGAAGAAGAAGAAGAAGAAGAAGAAGAAGAAGAAGAAGAAGAAGAAGAAGAAGAGAGAAAAACGAAGGGGAAGAGGTTGAATAGGAAGAGAGAGCTGGAGGAAATAAGTAGGAACAAGAAGAACAAAAACAAGAAGTGCGAGAAGAAGAAGAAAACTATAATAGAAACAGATTATTGCACGGGATAACCAAGATTTCTGACAACAACAACACCAACCACTAACCTTGAACCCTGTCCAAGTGGCTGGAATGACAAAACCTGGAAAAGGGAAGGTCGGCCATATGCCGGGCCTGTATACAGATCTGAGATGATGGACTGGAAACTGTGACCGTCTTTGGTCCAGACGGCATGAACATTGTCACGATGATGGAGCCGTTGGTTGTCGGTTGGTAGTGATGCTGCGCTTGCTGTGGGTGGATAGCTGGTGGGATGTCAGCTTCTCCATTCATGGTCTGACGAAGTAGAGGGGGATGGGAGGTTACAAGTTTAGACTGTACTAGGGAATTCAGACATTAGCAATTAGTCGTGATATCAGGTGTGTGTATGGATGTGTCCCTGTTGGTGTATACGTGTGTATGATTGTATGAGGTTATATGTATGTTTATCTTCTCATTTGTGTTCTTTTATTGGCTTTTCTTCTTGTCATTCTTGTTCTACTTGGTCTTCTTCTTCTTCTTCTTCTTCTTCTTCTTCTTCTTCTTCTTCTTCTTCTTCTTCTTCTTCTTCTTCTTCTTCTTCTTCTTCTTCTTCTTCTTCTTCTTCTTCTTCTTCATCTTCTTCTTCTTCTTCTTCTTCTTCCTCTTCTTCTTCTTCTTCTTCTTTTTCGTTATCTGCTTCTTCTGCTTGAGAAACTATATTTTCGTGAAATACTATAAACTCCGGGTCGTATTATATTTGCGAGTCATACTATATTTCCTAGTCATACTATTACATATCCTAGTCGTACTATAATATTTTCTATTCTATTGTATATATATATATATATTTCAAAATGTCCAGATTGCTCTCTTGGCTGTCCAATGAATTTTCAGCATTCGTCTATAGAACTACATCTCCAGACTTCTATGGATTTTCTCGTCTGTTTACTAATTGTCCAAGATTCGAAGCCTTATGTTAATATTGGATCTATGTAACATGCATAACTCTTTTTCTAAATTCCAAAGACGAAGGCCTAGTGCAAAAAATGTTCCTCATTTGATAGTTTTTTCATACATAGTCGACGGTTTGTCTAGGTCTATAATTTTGCATACTGCGTTAGAAACACCGTCTTACGCTGTTTTTCATTCAAAGGTATGAGTGCCGATCGTTCAGAAAGCAATGGCAACTTACTGAACGTAAACTTATCTAGAATTCACAACCAGACCAAAAAATGCTGGATTTGACTGCGACGTCCTGTAAATGATGTGCAACTAACTTTTATTTCATCCATACATAACACAACTTGGGTTGATATCAGTCAATCAATCAGATGCCGTCTCACAGTGAAGGTAGGCTGCAATGGATCTCCGACACTGTCTGTCTTTCGTCCTGACTGTACATTCTGTCAGAATGCTGTTCGTCCATCTCTTGATTCTATCTTCCACCTTATATCGTTGTCTACCTCTTGCTCGCTTGCCTTCAACCTTACCCTCTAGCATAGTATTTGTGAGAGTGTCTTTTAACGCCGCCGAAATATTTGTCTTGTCTCTTTTTTATTTCTTTCATCAACTCTCTTTTCATTCGTAGTTTTTCTAGAACATTTGTATTTGATTGCTTTTGTTTCCATTAAATACGACATATTCTTCTGTAAATCCACATCTCTAGGCCTCTATTCGATTTTCTAATTGCTTGTTCAATGTCTAGGCTTGAGTGCCATCATGGGTTAATAACTAAGTACAGAAAGAGAAATACGGTTGGTTACATTACGGAAACAAATCAAACAAACATCACATAAACCAGAA
>JACEFZ010019128.1:125000-157500 GCA_014155875.1 Cepaea nemoralis
TCTTCAATGAGGTTCTTTGTATTTGTAGATACCGGGCATCTTTTGTCGGTGGGTTAGCCGTTTAATCAATTGCTCTTTAATTTGTGTCACTTTTGCACAGATATATGCTACAACTTTTTGTAGCACTGACCTTATTTTTGCATGTGGATTTGCTTTCCCTATTACCAGAATCCTGTGACATCAGACGAACCCATCCTGATTTCTGAGATACTTGTAATTGACGTCCCCTAGTCAAGGACGAGATATCAATATTTTAGTCTACATTACAAGTATAGGAGTTGAGCTCGCTACCTCGACATCAGCACACCGGGAGGTTTAAGACTGAGCGCTATTATACATTCGGCTATGCTGCCCTCCGTCCATTACATCACATCACCTAGCTTCATCTTTGGCATCTCTAATTTTTTGCGGAGCGTTTTAAAATAGTTACAGTTAGTTTCATATCCTTTACAGGACGTTGCCTTAAACCCAGCATCTTTTGCTGTTTTTGATTTCTTGGCAAGGTTATGCTTGGTAGTTTTCCATGGATTTCTGAAACACCGACACTCATACCATTGTAAGAAAACCAACGCAAAACGGTTTGCTGCCAAATCACCTGCAGTTGTGTTTCGAACGCAGTATACGGGTTTAAGAATAGCATCCGTAACCCTGTCGCCACTGAGCCGGCTGTATGTCGAAGCAGTCTATCACATGAAGATCATCTTATGCAATATGTCTTTGTCCTTGGAAGTTTGAAAAATGACACTCACCAAATATCCACATGAAAATGGCACTCACCACATACCTACGTGAAAATGTCACTCACCAAATATATACATGAAAATGGTACTCACCAAATATCCACTTGAATATGGTACTCATTAAACATCCACATGAATATGGTACTCACCAAATATCCACATGAAAATGACACTCACCAAATATCCACATGAAATTGGTACTCACCAAATATCCACATGAAAATCGTACTCAGAAAATATCTACATGAAAATGGTATTCACTAAATATTCACATGAAAATGACACTCACCAAATATCTACATGAAAATAGCACTGACCAAATATCCACATAAAAATGGTAATCACTAAACATCCACATGAAAATGACACTCACCAAATATCTACATGAAAATAGCACTGACCAAATATCCACATAAAAATGGTAATCACTAAACATCCACGTGAAAAATGGTACTCACAAAATATCCACATAAAAAAGCACTCACCAAATATCCACATGAAACTGGTACTCATCAAATATCCACATGAAAATGGTACTAACTAAACTTCCACATGAATATGGTACTCTCCAAATATCCACATGAAAATGGCACTCACCAAATATCCACATGAAAATAGCACTCACCAAATGTCTACATGAAAATGGTACTCACCAAATATCCACACGAACATGGTACTCACCAACTATCCACATGAAAATGGTACCCACGAAATATCCAAATGAAAATCATACTCACCAAATATTCACATGAAAATAGCACTCACAAAATACCCAGGATAAAATGGCACTCCCAAATCTCCATATGAAAATGGCACTCACCAAATATCCACATGAAAATGATGATGATCACAATATAGGCGAATGCCTCGGGTTTATCACAGGTGAATGTGTCGATGTCGTGCCGGAAGTAGAGCTTGACCACGATGGTCAGGATGAGGAAGGTCAGGTAGGAGCAGGTGTACGAGAGGAATTTCATCAAAGGTGTGTTGACAATGCGTGACACCTGCGAGAGGAGTGAAGTAGTACTGCTTTTATTATCATTTACAATCCACTGCACAAACAACTACTACAGTTACACCTACCCATATTACTACTACTGCTACTACTACTACTACTACTACTACTACTACTACTACTACTACTACTACTACTACTACTACTACTACTACTACTACTACTACTACAACTACTACTACTACTGCTGCTGCTGCTGCTGCTACTACTACTACTACTACTACTACTACTACTACTACTACTACTACTACTACTACTACTACTACTACTACTACTTTAGTTAGTTGCATATCCTTTACATGACGAAGCAGTCAACTCCAGCATATTTTGGCTGTCTGTGATCACTTGGTTTACGTTCAGTAGTTTACCATTGCTTTCTGTCCGACAGGCACTCATACCATTTTCACAAAAATAATAAAAACCAACGCAAGGCTGCCTGCAGCCACATCGCCCCCAGCTGTGTTTCGAACGAGGTATACGGCATTCCGAGCTGCGTCTGTAACGCATTGGCCACGGATCCGGCACTACTACTACTACTATTCCATCCATCATGTGCCATACCGGTAAGCGTGGACGGTCATGATTTAACATTTCACTCGATCGCCAGATTCTTGGATCAGTTCAGTGTTCTTGTCTCTACCATGTCACGTGGTCAAGTCATCCAGGTATTTACATCTCTGTCTTCCCCTTGTTTTCTTCCCTTCGATCTTGCCAGTTGTCACCAAGTTCTCCAATTTATTTCTTCTCATAACATGTCCAAAAAATATTGACTTTCTACGTCTAATTTCTCTAATCAGTTTTCATTTGTTTCTTGTAGGACTTGGTCGTTGGTTTTTCTGTCTGTCCATTGTATTCTTTGCATTCTCCTCAAAAACTTCCAAAGCCATCAGATGTTTTGCAGCTTGTCTACTCATTGTCCAAACTTTACATCCATACAAAAGCTCAGGTTTTCTGTAGCACCTCAACACTGTTTTTCTTGTTGCAAACGACATCTTTTTATTTGTCTGTATGGTTTTCATCTTGCGATGGAGTCTCTGTGGCCAAGTGATTACGCCATCTGCTCTACGGTCCGAAGATCGTGGGTTCGATTCCGAGCTACGTCGTTCGATTCACGAGTGCAGATTTCTCCGAGACTCCTGGGAGTTGTCGCTGGAGCTTTGTGCTACGCATTCAGCAGGCAAACCTGCGGAAAGAGACAGGGCTATAAGGGAGTAAAAAAAAAAAGAGGCAAGTGAAATATTTCGGCCACATTTAAAAACATAACACTCTTGTAAAAACATTATAAAGTACTTGTCTTCATCATCCTCTTCTAATGATATTGCTGCAGTGCTTTATCATCATCATTTTCTTTCTTTCTTTTTTTTTTTGCTTCTTAATCCTCTTCATCCTCTGTTTACTCGTCTTCTTCTTGTGCTTCTTCTCTTCCTCCAGCTACCTCAGTAAAGTGTAAGGACGAGGGGATGTGAATTAATTTTTTGCGCGCTCATTCCAATGAGCTTTGTAAGTTGGTCTTTAATTCCACAAAGTGGGTCTTGCTACCATCTCTCCATCTTTTATGTTATCTCTACCTTACTCTGTATTAATTTTATTTCTTTAATGGGCTCTTTAGGGTTAAAGGCACCTGGGCATTCTTCGGAGGTGGGTTAACCAATTATTTTGTTGTAAAGAGTATGCGATGCATTCAGCAGGCTACCCTGCGTAAAACAAGACCGAACCATATGAGATAAAACCCATTGGAATGAAGTCAATCCTTATGCCTTTTATCCCTTTTTTATCCATCTTGCAAAAGACGACCTCTCCCACTGCGATTCTTGTTCTAATCTCTTCAAGGTACCGCCCATCAAATGATACGACAGTTGCGATACAGTTGTCAAGACATCCACTAACATAACTAGACTCACTTTGGACCAGGGAGAAATCAGATAGATCATGGACAATATCGGACAGCAGACCAGGCCAATGGGAATGGCCAGCACCAGGTAGGCGAACCGGTTGAGGTACCTCAGAAACGGCACGCCGCTGTACCACATCTCACCTATTTGAGCCTGGCATTGGGGGTGGGCCACGAACTGTGAACAGTTAAGGAAACCATTTATAATACTTATGTTATGATATTGTTGGATAAAGTTGGGGTTGAATGAAGTTGGAGTTGGATGAAATTTGAGTTGGATGAAGTTGCAGTTGATGGAGTTGGAATTGGATGAAGCTGGAGTTGGATGGATTTGGAGTAAGTTATAGCTGGATGAAGTTGGGGTTTTATGACGTTGGATTTGGATGAAGTTGGAGTTGAATGACGTTGGAGTAGGATGAAGTTGTAGCTGGATTAAGTTGGGTTAAGTTGGAGACTGATGGAGTTGACGTTGGATGATCTTGGAGTTGGATGAAGTTTGAGATAGATGAAGTTGGAATAAATTGGAGTTGAATGAAGTTGGAGTTGGATGAAGTTGGAGTTGGATGAAGTTTGAGATGGATGAAATTGGAGTAAATTGGAGTTGAATGAAGTTGGAGTTGGATGGAGTTGGAGATGGATGGAGTTGGAGTTGGATGGAGTTGGAGTTGGATAAAGTTGGAGTTCGATGGAGTTGGAGTTGGATGGAGTTGGAGTAAGTTATAGTTGGATGAAGTTAGGGTTGGATGACGTCGGAGTTGGATGACGTTGGAGTAGGGTGAAGTTGTAGTTGGATGAAGTTGGATTAAGTTGGAGATTGATGACGTTGACGTTGGGGGATCTCGGAGTTGGATGAAGTTGGAGTTGAATGAAGTTTGAGATGGATGAAGTTGGAGTAAGTTGGAGTTGGATGAAGTTGGAGTTGGATGGAGTTGGCGTTGGATGAAGTTGGAGTTCGATGGAGTTGGAGTTGGATGAAGTTGGAGTTGGATGGAGTTGGAGTAAGTTATAGCTGGATGAAGTTAGAGTTGGATGAAGAATGACTTGTGCGATGAATTAGATTAAAGTGAGTTGTGCAATTCGTCGACCACACTCTCTAGCCATCTGAATCCAGTGGCAAGACAAGTCAAGACGACTGGAGACGAATACAGGTGCAGTGGATGACCAGTGTGCTCTACGTGCCTTGCCGTGCTAATTACGTCCCACAACGCTTTGCAGGTAAAAGCCGTGTTGCCCGATGAATAATCAAGGATTTCTTTCGCGCAGTCTGCCGAATCCTGTCTTCATATGCTGGGTAAGCATATCCTAGTTCACCAACTGGTTTGCCGTCGAATCAGCAACACTCGCCTGGTTTTGCCGGCCTGTACGCGGCATGAGGTAGAATATAATAATATCATATAACAATATAAGGCATGCTATTTAAATCAAGAGGAATGTATTGATGTTGGATGGTAACCCTAGTATTACTGCTCTTGGAGATTCTTCTTCTTCTTAATCTATTTTATTTCCGGCTTTGCTTTCGAAGACAGTTCCTGGTACCAATGTTAGGCTGAGTCGAACTGGCAACAAATGTAAATATTAAAAGTTCGCTTCAATGCGACTCTCCTCTGTCTGTCTGTCTGTCTGTCTGTCTGTCTGTCTGTCTGCCTGTCTGCCTGCCTGTCTGTCTGTCTGTCTGTCTATCTGTCTGTCTGTCTGTCTGTCTGTCTGTCTCCATTTGTGTCTCACTCCCTCTCTCATTCCCTCCCTCTGTCTCTGTCTCTGTCTGTCTGTCTGTCTCTCTCCCTCTCCTCTATCTCCTATTCTGTCTCTCTCCCGATCCCACTCTCTCCCCTCCCCCCCTCTCTCTCTCTCTCTCTCTCTCTCTCTCTCTCTCTATCTCTCTCTCTCTCTCTCTTTCTCTCGTTAAGTGCATATTGCAGAACTAGTTCACCATACATGAGCGTCACACAGCATGAATCTCTTTATCTGAACCACACAACAATCAATCATGTAAATCATTGTTACCTCGGCAGTTTCTCAGAAACACCCACAGTCACACTCACACCCACAGTCACACTCACACCCAGTCACGCCTAAAGTTAGCTGCATACCCTTTCTTTACAGGGCCCGGCAATCAATCCCAGCGGTTTTTATTTCTTTGGCTCTTTGAGTTGATGAACTACATAGAACCTGTACTTTTATATGGATGTGAAGCGTGGACAATGAGCAGGCAAGCCTAACAACAAACATCTAATGGCAGCAGAAATATGGTTTCTGGGGAAATACCAAGAATACCATGGGCAGACAGAAAATCCAATGAGCACATCCAACAAGAGGAAAATGAAGACCGTAACTGATTAGATGAATGAGAGGTAGACAGTCAACGTCTTTAGGACACGTTATGAGAAGAAATAAATTAGAGAATTTGGTGACAACTGGCAAGATTGGGGGGGGGGGGGGGGGGGGAAGAGAACAATGGGAAGGCAGAGTAGTAAATACCTGGATGGCTTGGCCATGTCGCATGGTCGAAACAAGAACACTGAGCTGATCCTCGTTTAGCGGTATGGTTCACTCTGATAATGATGAATTATGTGCAAGTTTACGTTCAGTAGTTTGCCATTGTTTTCTAAACGACCGGCGTTCATACCTTTGGTATGGGAAACTAACGCAAGGCTGCCTGCTTCTAAATCGCTTGAAGCTGGGTTTCGGACGCGGTTAGCATGATTACGAAATGCGTTCGTAATCCTTTTGGCTACACCGCAGGTACTGTCAGCGACAAAATGTTGTTACTGCCACTTGTAATACCCGAAACTTCATTATTTATATTTAGTAATTAATCGGTGCCGGTCTCTCTGGCCGAGGGGTTACGCCACTTTCTCTGTAATCCCGTTTATCACGCAGAGTCTCGTAGCGGGCGAGAACTGGAAGCGGTTCTACCCCCGCTGGTGACTTGTGGGATAACTGAGCCGGCCGCTCAGAAAGCAATGGCAAACTACTGAGCGTAATCTTGCCAAGAAATCAACAGACAGCTGAAAGATGCTGCTGTTGACAGCGATGTCCTGTAAAGGATATGCGAATTTAAACCAAAAAAAAATTAACCGGTAATTAACGTGTTAACACACAACGAATGTCACAAACAGACATGTTAGGTCCGTTTGCCACAGCTTCCGTTGACACACAGAAAACAATGGTTTGCGCCTCAGCATTAGCCAGTTTATAGTCGAGAATTTATGTGGCAGAAACTAATTATGTTACTAAAGAAAAACAATAATAGCAAGAAAACCAATACCAGAAAATTAGAACACTTATGTTGTCGGAACCAAGAGAAAGCTACAGCAATTCACGAAACATCACAAATTCCACTACGCGCTATTATAGAGGCAGACAAGCGACGATCACAACGTAAAAGGATTGAAGATGTGATTGATAATTTACACATAATCACAACCAACCATTAAGTAAATCAACCAACCAACAAATCATCCAATGAGACAGTCAACCATTCATCCAGTCAACGAAACAACAATTAATTCACCAACCAATCAATTAGCTAACCAATCAATCAAAACACAATTAACCAAATCAACCAACCAACCATTCATCCAGTAAACCAACAAAACAATCATCTAATCTTAAAAACAATTATTCATTCATCCAATTAACCAATCAACCAACCAACCCAAAAACAAACTAACCAACCAATCAAGAAACAAACCAACAAACTAAGCAAACCAACCAATCAACCAGTCAATCATCCAATAAACCAACCAACCATTCAACCAGTTAACCAACCAACAAACCAAATAACCAACTTATCATCCAGTTAACCCCACCAATCCTTGACTGCTAGTTATCACTGCCACTCGTGTGACCCAGAACTGGGTTGTTCGTTTATAGTAATTGAATTGCAGTTAATGAGTTAATAAGAATATTAATGTAATAAACAGATGTGTTATATTTGAATGCCATAGCTTCCGTTGGCACAAACAGAAAACAGTGTGCCATGCCCCGCAGCCTCAGCCAGCAAGGAGTGGAGACTTTCTCTGCCAGAAAACTAATTATATTACAAACAACAAACACCAAAACAAATGTAAGAACACCAGAAACACTTCAATTGTCGGGGAAAAGAGAAAGTTGCAGCAATTCGCGAAACATCACAGACACCAGTGAGTGCCATTGCGGAACGCAATCAGAACACACTTAAAACAGTAACAGAGATTCAGCGCCAACACTCGGCATTCTGGAAGTTTCTTAAACAGGAGGTAGATTTGAAAATTTGTTTGGGGTTTGTTAAGAAACAAAACCACACTGTCTTTTTAACGGTTTCGTTCATTGTTTGTTGATTAAGAACCAAAAAGAGCAAGCAAAAGCTGCTTTTCAGAACATGAAATCTTTTGATTATGAATATGAATATTATATGTTGCAACAAAATCACTATCATTGGATATAAGAAAGAGAGTGCTGAAATGCAATATAGAAATTCTTTACTGTATAGCAGTGAAACTTATAATGTAAATGACAAATTAGGAAGAACTTGGCAGCACCAAAGATGTGGTTCGTGAGACGAATTTTGTGAATTCTTTAGACTGCCAGAGTAACTAACAACGATTGTCTGATAAAGGCTAATGAAATTAGAACATCATATTCAACAATAAGAATGAGACAAATAGCTTTCATTGGTCATGTGATGAGAGGAGAGACATTAGAGGACATCGTGACAACTGGAAAGATCAAGGGGAAGAGAGACAGTGGAAGACCGAGAGAAAGGTTGCTGGATGGACTGAGACGGTGACTTTAGGAATAACAATAGAGAGTTGATCCAGAACACCAAAGATCAAGATCTGTGGAGAGACTTAACGCCTACGCCAGCAGGCAGGGCACTTGATAATGATGATGCAGTAAAGGTATTCATTGGAGTAAAATAAATTAGAATAACGTGAAGGAAATTAAATGAAATTACTTAACGTAGATACCTAAGGAAATCACGAAAGATGCGACAGGGAGTGAGCAGAGAATCTAGAGGGCACTCATTACTCCGATAAAAGGCCAGACTGGCACACACTCAGACTGTTACTATTATCATTAGCATTGGCACTCTTCGCAGACTGTTGAAGACGATGAAGGAACACACACGGGAATGTCCCAAGTGCTGTAAAATCGATTCTCGACTCAGTTGAACAGATAGAAATCACAATTATCTACAGCCCAAAAAGAATGGAAAAAAGCATCTAAGCAAAACAGTGTTTAAAAAAAAAAATCTGTTGAAACAGTGTAGAAACAACGTAATCCAACTAAAAACACAACACAACCGGTCTAGAAACATAAGCTGAACGATAACACAGACATAACCACAAGAACGGCCACCTACAGGAGACATTACCAAGAACAAACAAGATCAAAGGTTTGTCAATGACTGCAATTCTCCGATTTCCCTTCGATCAGCGTTTAAAAATATCCCCCTCTCTCTTCCCCCCCCCCCCCCCCCCCCCCAATCCCAAACCGCTTTCTACCTGAGCCAGGTAAAATGATTGACACCACCTGTAACACAGGTAATGTTGAGCAGACGTTAGATCGAGACTTCCATTACAGATTGGGTTGTTGTTGCCGTCAGCACAATGGTTTCCCGCCACACGGAACCAGGTGATGTGTTTAAGTGCATAGAAAGAACTTGCCAGATTCCTTCCCTTTGTTTGACCTTTGACTTCTGTATGCAACCCCCGATCTGGCTGATTTTCTGGTTGGTTAGTTGGCAGGGAATTCCCAGGAAGTCTCATCTTATCTTGTCTCATCATGTTCTTCTTGTACCCTGCGCTGTCGATGGGTCTACAAGGTGTGGACTGCTCCTGGTCCTGCAGCTAACAGGGTTAGGATCGGCTAACCTCTCTCAGGAGGGGTGAACAGTGACAATTAGTAGCCTGCCGATGACCCGCAGACTACACAAGTCAACCCCACCTCCACGTGGTGCAGACCGGGAAACCATGACCGCGAGGTCATGGGCTAACGCGGCTAAGGCTTGCCATGGGGGGCGGACTCCCTATGGTCAGATGTTTGTTCTAAACCTGCGACTAGCCTAGCAAGCCGGCATGGGATCTTCATACTTCTCGTAGAAAAACTAGACAAACTTCCCAGGAAGTTTCAGTTTTAAATCTTAAGTCCCTGACGGTCAGCTTGGCCGAATAGATAAGAACGCCCGCTCTTAAACCTCCTGGGTGTTGAGGTCGAGGTAGTGGGTTCAGCCCCTACACAGATCAGTTGGACTAAAACGGTTACTTCTCGTTCTTGACTTTGGGGACGTAAATTACAAGTACTTCAAAAGTCGGAGTAGGTTCGCATGATGGTCAGGGACACTGGTAATAGGAAAAGCTAATCCACGAGCAAAATTCTGACCAATGTACTAAAAGTAGTAGCACGTACTAATCGTTAGTGCAAAGCAGGATAAAGCAATTTTAAAAAAAACACAAACAAAAAACATTTAAAGTCAGATTGGTAGGGTGGCGGTAAAGATGGAGTAATGGTATCAAGATCAACCTTAGAGAAATCAACACGTACTCAAAAAGAGCATTAGAAAGCGTGCATAAAAGAAATTGGGGTAAATGAAATAGGGTTATGGTTCCGTCGCCCAGCTACTGCTGAGTTGAGCCCGTTGAGCGACACTGTGAGCTGTGGATTTCATGTGGAGTGCTTTTACATCTGTCCGCGGTTGTTTGTATTGTGAACTGCATGTTCAAGAAAAATGGCGGCCGTGGGTTGCTGAACTAACTGGGTTTGCCTTATGTAGTAATGCGTGGCTGCTGGTTTTCTTATGACTGTCGCTTCCATCGACGACATACTGCATTATTTCGCTGCAGACGTTCGTGTTGGCATTTTGGCAGCTCCCTTATTCATGTATACCTGAGCGAGCTGTTGGTTTGTATAGACTCCTGTCTATTTCACTGTTCACATGGAGCAGTAAGGAACATATTTTGTGTGATATTCACTGGCACAGGAACGGATCATTACAAGTCGACCATTTGCCATGAAGTTGAAACCACTACTAATTAACTAATTAACTAACTAAATGAAATAATAGTAAGAAGCAGCAGCATGACATCTACCATAAGATATCAAGACTGTTCCAAGATATTTGAAAACATTCACCAATTTACGATTTTTCGAAACAATGTGTCCCGTTGTAAATTTTTATGAAGAAGAGACAAACATTATATATCACAATTTATTGCCTGACATACTTCTCTGTACCTCGTCCTTTCTGTAATATGTACGTGACGAGATATAGCGATATATGCCAGACCGTTCATTTATTCATTAAGTAACATGACGTTGCAGAACACCCCCCCCCCCCCCCCCAACCTCCCCATAACAACATTTCGGTAAACTTATCGGTCAAAAACAAGATGTCCCGCGTCAGATACAATAATCTGGAGATCACCTGCCACATTCTGCACTCATCATCTTTTTGACTTTCCTCTTCCTTTCTTCCCGGGCAAATACCTGTCCATTATTGTTCTGCCCAAACTTTCATGACGTTTCAAGTGATCAACATAGTTCAATTTTCTTTGCTTTATCGTCTTTAGAAGCTAACCTTCTTCAAAATTCAGATCTTGTCGTATGAAAGCATTTGTTATTTTCTATATCCACGATATTCTTAGAGCCCTTCTATAACATTTATGTACATTGTGAAATATATTGTTCGTGTCTTCTTTGTTCATATTAAGATTTCATGTTGTACTTGAATGATGCATTGTGGTATGTCTTCCTCTTTTGAAGGTGACCAACATCTCCACCTAGTGAAAGGAGTTTTTCACTGTGAACTCAGGCGTAGTTCATGCACACTTCTTCTAGTTCAGTGGTTCTCAACCGGTGGGGAATTCCCCCCCCCCTCCCCCCAGGGGGGAATTTTAGGGTTTCCAGGGGGGGGGGGAAGGAAGATCATTTCAAGATCGCGTTAATACAAGAACCGATTACTTGATATTGCTTTTCCCTTCATACTTTACAGTAATGCACGTTTCATCCTTCTAAAATTCATTTTATAAAGAAAGTAGACCTACAAATCACGTTTTATGTGGATGTCTAGACCTGTTTTAACATATTTTACCTTTCATTTTTTCGTATATTGTGTAGGGGTGGGGGAATTTTAGGTAGGAAATATGAAAAGGGGGGGGGGGATGACGTTCTGAAAATATGGTGAAGGGGGGCACGGGCCAAATTTTTGATAGGAAGGGGGGAATGACGTTCTGAAAATATGGTGAAGGGGGGCACAGGCCAAAAAAGGTTGAGAACCACTGTTCTAGTAGCACTAGACTGCATTTTACGTGTGGATTAGCTTTCGCTATTATTAGTGTCCCTCGCCATCAGGCGTACCCACTCCGACTTCAGGTGTACTTGTGATTTACGTCCCAAGTCAACAACGAGAAGTCAACATTGTTGTCCAACTGACAAGTGTTGGGGTTGAACCCGCTACCTCGGCATCAGCAAACCGGATGTTTAAGAACGGTCGCTCTTATCCATTCTGCCATTCTGACCTCCGTGAAAGGAGATGAAAAGAGATTAAAGGAGATGACTGAAGATGAAAGGAGATGACTGGAGATGAAAGCAGATGACTGGAGATGACTAGAGATGAAATGAGATGAAAGGGGGTGACAGGAGATGAAAGGAGATGAAATTAGATGAAAGGAGATGAACGGGGATGAAAGGAGATGATAGGAGATGAAAGGAGATGACTGGAGATGAACGGAGATGAAAAGAGATGAAAGGGGGTGAAAGGAGATCAATTCGAGGCGTTAAATAAATGTATAAATGTGTCACAAAGTAGTTTCTTGCTACTGGTCTGTGATGTGCTAGCGCCTCACATTTGGTAGGCCGGAGAGCAAGGTGGAATTAGCGATCAATCTCTCCATCTCCTTTACAAGCGATGAGCCTGCTTCCTAATGTGCTGGAGGTATTACCCGCACAGATCGCTATCCACTTCGCTATCGCAACAACATTCGTGGCGTTATACCAACGATAATATGTTGGATGTTATTTAATAATTAATATCACCATGTAGTCCACGCGGCGACTGCTTTGGCAAGCGTGCCTTAAATCATATATATCCCTGATATAAAACCGCCTTTGCATTGGTTTTAATACAATGGTATGAGTGCCGGTGGTTCAGAAATGAATGGCATACTACTGGATGTAAACTTACCAAGAAATTATAAACAGCCCAAGAATGTTGGGGTTGACTGGGACGTCCTGTAAAGAATATGCAACTAGCTTTTATTTTTATTGACACAATCAATCAATCAATCAGGTACCGTCTCCACAATGAAGGTTGGTTGCAATGGATCTCCAACACTGTCTCTCGCTCTGACTGTGCATTCTGTCAGATTGATGTTCCTCCATCTCTTGATGTCTTCTTCCCACTTGTATCGTTGTCTACCAACTTCTAACTTGCCCTCAACCTTGCACTCCAGTATGGTTTTGATAAGAGTATTATGTGTATTACACAAAAATGCGTTGATTCTGCTACATAAGGAATTACAATCAAAAACAGTATTTTGATCTAGTCTCTTCTCCGAGTTAACACCCAACCTCAAACAAAAGCTTATGACGATTAAAAGATGTCCTCCTGAGAGAACAGTAAGTTCTACAAGAATCAAATAAAAGCCACAAATTAGAGACATGTGATCAGACATGCAAGGCTTGTTTGTGCACATTATGGGGAGATAGGTAATCAATTCGCAATCTCACACACCGCATTAGAAACACAGCTCTGTGCTACTATTCATTTGATGGTTTTGAGTGTCGGTCGTTCAGAAGGACACGTCAAACTACTACACGTAAACTTGCCAAACAATGCTTGGATTGACTGTGACGTCCGGTAAAGGATATGCAACTAACTTTGTTAAGAGGAGAAATAAACTTGAAACCTTAGTGACAACAGACAAACTTGATGGGACAAAAGCAAGTGTAAGACATATAAATATCGATGGCTTGGCCGCAATACATAAAAGGGACACAACAACCCTGAGCCAAGACTCGAGTGATCGTGTGAGAAAGCGAACCGTGCCGCACCCAATTATCGGCATGACACATGATGATGAGAGCGCATCCGATTGTATGCACAAAATGGCAGATGACTAAACTTAATTAAGTTTTTTTTCCCCGAACCACTTTATTTCTCTTCAAACCCATTACATAGAGCAGGGGTAGGATATCTTGTACGCCAAGGGCCATTTTTGTGTTTATAACATCATTCGCGTGCCATACAAAATAATGGACTTAAAAATCAACTAGCTGCATTTGGTCAAACATGTAATTAACTCAGCTATAATGTGATGAATGGAACTGCATCTGTTTGGTGACGCATGTGCCTTTAGCTGGTTGTTATAATGTTGTTACTACACTTATTGATGGCTCAAAATAATGTATTCACTCAGTGAATTTAAACACAGTAGCAACAAACAATATATTGCACGACTTATTGCCTGGCATATTTCGCTGCATCCTGTCGGGTGGATACTGCGGAGTTATATATATATATCATATACAGTTAATACACGAATAAATCTTTGATTGAAAAACTTAGAACATCATGATCATGATCATCATCATCATCATCATCATCATCATCATCATCATCATCATCATCATAATCATCATCATCATCATCATCTGCCGTACTGAAAGCGTGCACAGTCATGTTTCGCCAGTTTGCATGATCACCAGAGTCATGGATCAGCTCTATATTCTTGTCTGGACTATGCCATGTGGTCAATCCACTTAGATAATTAAATATCTGCCTTGCCCTTGATCTTTTCCCTTCAATCTTGCCAGTTGTCACCAAATTCTCTAGTTTATGTCTGTTCATAACTTGCCCAAAGAATTTTGACTAGTCTAGTCTAGTCTTTCCTCTTGGGCCTAAGGCGGCGCATAGGGCAGAAGTCGTGGCTCTCCATGTTTTTGCTTAGCGCTAACATTTAGAGCCAGAAATCTGATTCTGTAACAACGGCGAGTTTTATGATGGCGGATTGTCAAGCCGCCGATCAACCGACATAAGTCAAGCTAGAAGAAAACACGTCCCGCCATCCTGACCCAAGCCGGAAACTCTGCAAACCCGCCGATGGCAGTCTCGCACCACCGGCCCACCAGCCAAGCACGTGAATAAGAATATCGTCGAACATCCGGGTGGGATTCTGACTTAGAGGCGTTCAGCCATAATCCCTCAGATGGTAGCCTCGCACCATTGGCTTATCAGCCAAGCACGCGAACCATCAAATACTGTACCTGTTAACAAAATTAGTAGAGTGTTTTTCTTTTTATTACATGACGTTACACTCAATACTCGCATTTATTATGTGTTGTTTGTCCATCAAGAATGATGATGACCATCCATTTCATCCAGTGCTGTTGAAAGCATGCAGTTAATCAAGACAAGTGTATTCTCACTCACACAGACAAGCATTCATATTTGTATGGTTCCCAATCACACAGAAATATTCATGCCTAGATGGATCTCACTCACATAGAGAGGCAATGATGTCTAGATGGATCTTACTCACAAACAGAGAAGCATTCATGTTTGAGTGGATCTCACTCACCCAGAGAAGCATTCATGTATGCATGGAGCTCGCTCACACAGACAAGCATTCATATTTGGATGGATCTCAATCACACAGAAATATTCATACCTAGATGGATCTCACTCACACAGAGAGGCAATGATGTCTAGATGGATCTTACTCACAAACAGAGAAGCATTCATGTTTGAGTGGAACTAACTCAGACACAGAAGCATTCAAGTCTGGACAGATCTCACTGACACAGAGAATAATCCATGTCTGGAAGGATCTCAGTCACAAAGAAATATTCATGCTGGATGGATCTCACTCACACAGAGAATAAATAATGTCAAGATGGATCTTTCTCACAAGCAGAGAAGCATTTCTGTTTAGGAGGATCTCACTCACACAAAGAAGCATTCAGGTCTGGCTGGATCTCACTCACTCAGAGAAGAATCCATGTCGGGATGGATCTCAAGCACACAGAGAAGCATTCATGTCTTGATGGATCTCACACTAAAAGTTATAGTAACATAACACGTAGCAGTAAGGAGGTAATCAAGACAGATTTACTGTCCATATACAGTAAAGAGCCATATATCATTTGCATGAGCAACTGTCCATATACAGTATATCCTTTGCATGAGCCACTGTCCATATACAGTAAAGGGCCACGTGAATTAATTGAACAACTGCAGATATAAAGGGCCATATGTCATTAGCATGAACAACTGGCCACATACAGTAAAGGGCCATATGTCATTAGCAAGAACAACTGCCCATGTACAGTAAAGGGCCATGTGTCATTAGCGTGGACAACTGCCCAGATACAGTAAAGAGCCATGTGTATTGAATGAACGACTTCCCATATACAGTAAAGGCCATGTGTCATTAGCGTGAACAACCGCCCATATACAGTAAAGGGTCATCCACTGCCATTAGATGTTTTTCAGATAAATACATAGTCACTGATATTTTTCGAATATGGAGTATGTAACCGCCATAGAATGATGATTGTTTATAAAACTCATAGATTTATTTAAATTCCTGTACTGCCAGCGGTTGCCTTGGTAGGGCCAAACGAAATGATTTCTCGGGCTTTATACGGCCCGCAGGCCGGACACACGCCTCTCTGGCATGGAGGGATTAATTTCAGATTTCTACTGTCATCATGACAATTTCTGAATCTTTATGTCAAGCGGCACCTTTTCTGAAGCATTTAACTTTGGCTTGCGATGTAAACAATTTCTCAAGAATTTGTGCTTTTGGTCATAAAGAACAGTAATCAACAAACAATGAACTAAACAGTTTTAAAAAAATAAACAATAAATAAAACAATAAAAAATTGACAGTGTTGTTCTTTTTTTTTTTTACAAAATCCCAAATAAAAATTCACAAATCTTCAGTTTATGAAATGTCTAGAATTGTCGGTCTTGGCGCGGAATCTCTGTTACAGTGTTGAGTGTGTTCTGAATGCATTTTGTAATGGCGCTCAATGGCAACTGTGATGTTTTGTGAATTGCTGCAACTTTCTCTTGGCCCCGCCAACTGAAGTCTTCTCGTGTTCTTACATTTGTTTTGTTGTTTGTTGTTTGTTATATAATTAGTTTTCTGGCACAGGAATTCTCCACTCCGTGCTGGCTGAGGCTGTTGCTCATGGCAATGTTTTCTGTTTGTGTCAACGAAAGCTATCGCATACAGAATTAGCACATATTTTTATTACATTTATGTTTGATTAACTCATTAACTGCCACTCAATTACTATAAACAAACAACGCAGTTCTGGGGGGCAAGACTAGTGGTGTTAGCTAGATGATTCGTTGCTTGGTAGATTGGATGTTTGGCTGGTTGCTTGATTCGCTGATTCGTTGGTTGGTTGATTGGTTAGTTGGTAGATTGAATAAATGGTTGGTTGGTAGATTGGATGATTGGTTGGGTGGTTGGCAAGTTGAATGGTTGGTTGGTAAGATGAATGGTTGATTATTAAGACCAATGGTTGGTTGGCTGGTAAGATTAATGTTTGGTTGTTAAGATGAATGGTTGGTTTCTTGGTAAATTAAATGGGTGGTAAAATGAATGTTGGGATGGTTGGTTTGATGAATAATTGATTGGTAGATTGGATAAATGGTTGATTGAAAGACCTGAAGATTGGATGATTGGTTAATTTATTATTTCGATGAATAGTTAGTTTGCTGATTGGATGAATGGTCGGCTGATTGATTAAATAACTAGTTGATTGATTGATGGAATAATTGTTGTGTGTTTTATTTTATGAATGGTTGGTTGGTTGGTTGATTGAATTAATGATTGACTGGCTCATCGGATAATTGATTGGTTTGTTGATTGGATGCATGGTTGGTTGGTTGAAGGACTAATTGTTGTTTGGTTAATTTGATGAATGATTGTTGGTTGACTGTGTGATCATGTGTAAATTATATATCACATCTTTCATCCCTCTAAGTTGTGATCATCGCTTCTCTGCCTCTGTAGTAGCGCTCGTTGGTACTTGTGATGTTTCGTGGATTGCTGCGAATATTTTGGGGTTATGACAACTTCAGTGTTCTCATTTTCTTACTTTTTGTTTGTTTGTTGTATACTTATTTGTAAATGTAATTAGCGGGCTGGTTGGCGTAATCTCTAGGAAGCTGCGCATTAAAAGATTACGTGCCATGAGATGATTAATCGACTTATGCGATTTCCCATATCTGCCATGTGGTTATATACAATAGTTTTTCTTATGCAACCCTTTTAATTTGATATATAATACGGCTTGTCTGCTACCATATTAACAACTATCAATTAATAATTGTGACGCACCCCTACTTCCAATTTTCCGCAATCAATGTTTGTTAGATCTAACCCTACTCTTTGTTTGGCACTAAAACTGTTAAAAATGGGTTTAAAAATGCAAGATGATCTCCTTCATTGCACCAGAATTAATCCCATAGATTCTGTCTCTTTCCACAATGCAGCCTACCGAAAGCGTCTCAAAAAGCACGAACTCTGTAGCTCTAGCGACTATCCCCAGGAATCTCCGAGAAGATTGCACACACTAGTCGAACGACATAGACCGGAATCGAACACACAACCTTCGGAGTGCAAGGCAGATGGTATGATCACGTCGTCACGGAGACTTCCGCGTTATGCTGGTAATAGCCAGAACGGAGATGGTTCAACGTCAGCGGTCGTCATCCGCTATTTAAGGGAAGAACTGGATATCTATTCCTCCGTGCACTGAGGTCTACAAACTGTTATGATTCAAGCACATCACAGATACACAGCAGATTCCTGCTTCGAAAGTGGTGTGTTTTTGTTTTAAATTATTACAGACATTCTCGCCTCTATATTGGGCAATGCTGTAGTACATTACCATGCTTCGTATTCTACGTGTGTGAGTCATGGAAGTTTAAACACATTAGGAAGATCTTAGAAGCAGCAGAGATGTAGTTTCTAGGGCCAATGTTGCGAATCCCTTGGACTGCCAGAGTAACTAACAACGAATGCCTGAATTAGGCTTATGAAACTAGAACAATATTTTCATCAATAAGAATTGGATAAACAGCTTTCTCTGATCTAGTAATGAGGACTCCATATGCCTATAGCCGGCTACAATTCATAGGTCTATAGTATGCAACAATTCATATCGTTATAGCATGCGACAATTCGCATACAGAGTGCAACACTTCATACCCCTATAGCGTGGGACAATATCTATCCATATAGTGTGTGACAAATTCTATACAGATTGCAACAATTCATATCCTATAGCGTGTGACAAATTATATACAGATTGCAACACTTCATATCCTATAGCGTGTGACAATATCTATAAATATAGTGTGTGACAAATTCTATACAGATTGCAACAATTCATATCCTATAGCGTGTGACAATTCCTGTACAGAGTGCAACACTTCATATCCCTATAACGTGGGACAATGTCTATCCCTATAACGTGGGACAATGTCTATCGCTTATAGCGTGGGACAATGTCTATCCCTATAACGTGTGGCAATTTCTATACAGAGTGCAACACTTATAACCTATAGCGTGCGACACTTCCTATATAGAGTACAATTGTTCATATCCATATTAAAATAACTTAGCGGCATATCATTTACAGGACTTCGCAGTCAACACCAGCATTGCTTTTTGCTGTTATGTTCTCTTGGCAAATTTACATTCAGTAGTTTGCTATTGCTTTCTAAACGAGCAGTACCGTAAAAAACCAACGCAAGGTGGTCTGCGGCCAAATCTCCCGCATCTGTGTTTCGAACGCGGGTATGCAGGATTACGAAATGCGTCAGAAACCCTTCGCCACGGAGTCGGCCATATCCATATAACGTGTGACAATTCTTATACAGAGTGTGACACTTCACATCCTTATAGCTTGTGACAATTCTATACAGAGTATAACACTGGACATCCTTATAGCTTGTGACAATTCCTATACAGTGTGCCACTCTTCGTATCTCTATAATGAGCACTAATTCCAATCTCTATAAGTAAAAAAGATACCTCTCTATAATTACTCGCCGTCGGTGCATTGGACATGTGTTTACAGAACCATATTATCACAGACCAACCTGTACTCATACATCAAGAGCTGAATATTACAGAATGTTGGCTATTAAAGACGATAAAACAACGAAATTTATAATGTTTTGGTCACTTGAAACGTCATGAAAGTTTGGAGAGAGTTGAGTTGAGTTGAGTTAAGAACCGACATCACTGCACTCAGGACATTCCCATACGTGCTCCGTCCCCTCGTTCAACAGCCAGCGAAGAGTCATACTACTAATCGTTCCCACCGCTATCTGATTAAAAGTTCTCCTGGTCTTCCCTCTCAGTTTTGAGATTCTTCCAGAACCCCTGCAGATCCCCCGCAATCTCATTCTTTCCACATATGGGTTCTCAATCTGTTCCTCCGCCTTCTCCACCTGGTCCCACAAGCGCACGACCACTTCCACCTTGTCCTTAGGCAAAATTCCACCGAGAGGTGCCATCCCTGCTAGCAGTTTGGAGACAACAATAATGGAGGGGTATATGTCTGGGAAGAGAGGAACAGGAAGGCAAAATAGAAGATGGGTGCAGGATGTGGCAGATGATCTCCAGATGGGTGTATCGGATGCGGGACATCTTGCTTATGATCGAGAGGTTTTCCGGAAGGTTGTTATGGGAGCGAGGCTCTGCAAAGGACATGCTACTAAATGAATGAACATGTACTCGGTGTGTCACATGGTCAGTGTCACGCGGTCAGTGTCACGCGGTCAGTGTCACGCAGGCAAACTTTCCTTCTCAAGGTATTTCTTGGTACCGATTTACAACCTATCCAACCTGGGAGATTCGGGTAAATTTTAAAATATTGTAATCCACCTCGATGAGGCTCGAACTAATGACCACCGAGCTGGTAGGTGAGCGTCTAGCCACTCCACCACAGCATCTGCCCGCCCCTACAGCGGACCTCAATTCGTATCCATATAAAATATTAAGAATTTGTCAGGAAGCAATATCCTCCTATGGTTCTGTAATGTGATATGGCCATGGCATTTTGTAGGCCTGAATAGACGGGGGAAGAGGTGGCCAAAATATCCCTCATTTAGCAGGCACCGAGCCCAAAAGTCGAACCCCCCACCCCATCCGACCGTGCTCGTGATATTATCAGCGCAGTTCCCTGTCAGCTTCGGTGATGCGACCGCTTCTTATCCATATAGACTGCAAAAATAAAAATCTTATTGCTAGCTAACACATTCACTCATTCATTCGTAGCATGTCCTTGCAGAACTTGTCCCCCATAACAACCGTCCGGAAAACCTCTCGATCATAAGGAAGATGCCCCGCCTCTGATATACAAATCTGGAGATCATACGCCACATCCGTTACCCATCTCCTCTTTGGCCCACCTCTTCTTCCCTTCTTGGGCATAACCCCTCCATTATTGTAATCTCCGAACGTTCATGACGTTTCTCAAGTGACCACAATATTTCAGTTTTCTTTGTTTTATCGTCTTTAGTAGCCAAACTTCTTCAATATTCAGATCCTGTCGTTTGGATGCATTTATTCTTTTCTGTATTCATGATATTCTTATAATCCGTCTATAAAATTTACATTCAAGAAGAGGAAGATGAAGAATACAATACATTTATATGCTATATTCAGCACTCATACTATTTTATAAAAAAGCCAACGCAAGATGATCTGCTGCCAGATCGTCCGCAGCAGTGTTTCGAACGTGGTATGCGGGATTACGAAGAGTAACCCTTTCGCCCGTTACTTATTCCTACAGATTCTACTTATTCCCCCCCCCCCTCCCCACCCCCACCACCACCACCAGCAAAAGAAAAAGAAATCTTAGAGCTAGCATAAGACAGTGTCAGCAAATTATGAATCAGTCTTGTGTCCTGGCACGAAAGGGAATCTACACATGAATTAACCCATGCCGTCGGAGATCGCAATTTGTGGAGAGGCATGATCGCCGACGCCACCCGGCAAGGCATTCGAAGATGATAATGTTGATTATGACGCACGGGCCTCATGCCACATGTCTCCTTGCTATGTGTTTTCATAGAGACTAAAAAACATCAATGCGCACCCGCAAAGGTGAACTGTAGACAGTTAATCTTATTTCATAGAGTTAAGGAACTCCCGACTTTAGGGACAACGTGCACACTCACATGCCCAGTTGGCTCTCAGTTGTGATAACTTTGGCGGTGTGGTCCCTGGGGGGATTGGATTTCTATTACCTCCCGGCTCAGACCAATTACATGTGTGCTGCACGACACTCCAGCCCACCAATTGTTGAATTAGGCCACCTTCAAGTTTTTCCTTTAAATGTGACGGATTTATGGCAAGCCGAGGTGGCTAGTGTGAAAGAAATGGCTTCATTATGTCTGCTTCGTTACTTCACTTAATGATTTGAGGTTCGTTTCTACTGCGTGGTATATTCACAGTATTATCCCCTACTCCTGATCCTCCTCCTTCGTCTCCTCCTCCTCTTCTTCCTCCTCCTCCCCTCCTCCTCCTCTTCCTCCTTCTCCTCCGCTTTCTCCCCCTCTCCTTCTTCCTCCTCCTCCTCCTCCTCCTCCTCCTCCTTCTTCTTCTTCTTCTTCTTCTTCTTCTTCCTCGTGTGGGTGGGGGATATGTCTGTGTGGGTGTGTGTGTGGGTAGGGTAAATGTCGGTGAGTGGAGGATGTATTTGTGGGTGGTGTGGGTGTTTGTAGGTGGGGGATGTGTAGGTGGGTGGGAGATGTGTGGGGAGTTGTGTGTATGGGTGAGGGTGGGTGGGTGGGGAGGTGTGGTTGGTGTGGGATGTGTGGGTGGGTGAGAGATGTGTCAGGGTGGAGGATGTATGTTTTGCTGGCTGGATGGGGTGTGTGAGTGTGGGTGGGTAGGTTTGGGAGGTAGGTGTTGATGGATGGGTGCGGGATGTGTGAGTGTTAATGTTTGAGGGATGAGTACGTGGATGGGGGATGTGTGTGGGGATGTGTGTATGGCTGGGGGAAGTGTGTGTGAGTGGGGGTGTGTATGGGTGGTGTATGTGTAGGTTGGTGGGTGGATATGTGTGTGGGTGGGTGATGTGTGGTAGAGGGATGGGTGGGTGGGGGATGGATGATTGGCGGTGTGGTGATGGTGCAGGGTGTGGGTGGGTGAGTGTGTGTGGGATGGGGGGTGGTTATGGCGTGTATATGGGTGGGGAGATTGTGTTGGTGGGGGATGTGCGTGTGGGTTGGGGATGTGTGTAGGGGTGGGTGCGGGATGTGTGTGTGGGAGGGGAGAGATTGTGTGGTCGGTGAAGTGTGGGTGGGTGTGTGTGTGGGGAGGTGCATGATATGTGGGTTGGCAGAGGATGTTTGTGTGGGTGGGGGAATGTGTGGTTGGAGATGTGTGTCTGACTGCGTGGTTGGGGGTGTGTGGGTGGGCTAGTGTGTGGGGTGAAGGATGTGTGTGTGTGTGTGTGTGATAGGGGATATGTGTGTATGTTGGAGTTGTGTGGGCAGGGATCGGTGGGTGGGTGGGAGTTTACATGTATGGCTGGGGTGTGTGCGTGTTTGGGGGGTATGTGTGGGTGGGGGATGTGTATGTGTGGTGGATGTGTGGGTGGGTAGGGGATGTGTGGGTGGATATGGGATATGTCCCATAACGTGGCAATATGCATTGTTTATGTTTACAACATTCATTTGACAATGTTTTTTTTACCATTTGTAAATGCAAAATGCACTATTGATTAACGAAAGATGAGTGACTGAAAGGGTCGAACGTAAGACGGGCCTGCGTTCCCAATTCGTAACCCTTCTAAAATAAATATCAATCAATCAATCAATCAAACAAACAAGCAATCAATACATCAATCAATCAATCAATCAATCAATCAATCAATTAATCAATCTTCTTCTTCTTCTTCTTCTTCTTCTTCTTCCTCTTCTTCTTCTCCTCTTAATCCCCCTTCTTCGATTTATCCTCCTCCTCCTCCTCCTCCTCCTCCTCTCCTTCTTCTTCTTCTTCTTCTTCTTCTTCTTCTTCTTCTTCTTCTTCTTCTTCTTCTTCTTCTTCTCTTCTTCCTCTCTGATAATCCTCTCTTCGATTCTACATCTTTTCCTCCTCCTGATAATCCTCCTCCTTCGATTTCACCTTCTTCTTCTTCTTCTTCTTCTTCTTCTTCTTCTTCTTCTTCTTCTTCTTCTTCTTCTTCTTCTTCTTCTTCTTCTTTTTCTTCTTTTGCTCCTCCGTTATCATCTCCTCCTCCTCCCTCTTCTTCTTCCTCTTGTTGTTGTTGTTCTTCTTCTTCTTCCTCTTCTTCCTGTTCTTCTTGTTCTTATTGTTACTGTTGTTGTTGTTGTTGTTGTTTTTCTTCTTCTTCTTCTTCTTCTTCTTCTTCTTCTTCTTCTTCTTCTTCTTCTTCTTCTTCTTCTTCTTCTTCTTCTTCTTCTTCTTCTTCTTCTTCTTCTTCTTCTTCTTCTTCTTCTTCTTCATCATCATCTCCTCCTCCTTGCTCTTATTCCTTTCGCCCTCTATCCCAAAGAGGAACATTTGCACCCAGCCAACTCAATCACAGCTGTCCTGCCTTGATCTATCCCATACAGTTCCGTTTATTTACTTCATTATTTTATTTATTTCTGCCTCTTCTTCTCTCCCTCGTGTGGTTTATTCAATTTGCCTCTATTTCATGAATTCCTAGCAAAGACAGTTCCACTTATACTATTCTCAGGTTTACCCAATGTGTGACCTATCCAGCGCCAGTGTCTGTCCTTCACCTCATGGCCCACCGGTATTTCTCTAGTTCCCTCCATGAGCATCACATAGATCACACACTACTGTATGCCTTCAGTTTTCTGCAGGCACAACATTGTGAGGAAAAGTAAAGTCAGTAAAGCACTAGTTTACCCCCTTGGTAGTTTGGAGCATGGTAGCAGAAGTACACGCTCATACAGGTCCTGACACTTGGTGTGAGGCACTCAGCTGAGGGATATGGCTGAACGCCTCTAAGTCAAATCCCCCGGATGTGAGGGCCTGGCCGCTACTTACCTTCTGCTCTTGGGGGTGTGATGCTGAGCCGGCAGCATCTGCAGCCCACTTTGTTCCAGACATGCTAGTCACACTTTCCTCTGGAGAGAGGGATCATGCTGAATGGGCACTACATGGTTCTCTGAATCTAAGCCCAGGCATTGTGCGATGGAATTTTGGTTCCAATCCATATATGTTCGTCTGCAAAGATGTCAAGGTTCCATTTGCTCACTGGATATGTGGTGAGAGACCCACATGTGTATAGTCCATCAACACTCAGTACGTGATTTGGTCAGATTCACAACGACCGTTTTTACTTTCCAAGACAGTCTTTGGTACTGGATTGATTTTGGAGCTAAGGTCAATATTTTAAATCTGAATTCGCCCCGTTGGGGATGGACACCACGACCACTCGATCGACAGGCTAATGCCTAGCCACCGGGTTACTATGGCTCCCGACAGTTTTATACTCGACCTATGTTTACTTGACCAAACAACACCTGACCACAAGTCTTCCAGCACAGCTAAAGTGCTTGGATTCATGTAGAATACAATTCTCATGGTCACTACTTGGTCTGTCATAGAGGTCTCGCCGTTTTGAAACTTCCTTCTCCGCTTATACACTCGCTGAACTTACAGGCATTCATCAATACATTGAACCTTTATTCGCCGATACATTTCTATAGGTTTCACCCTTTCAATGATCAAAGAACGAATAGAAGAACGCTGCTCCACTTTGGTGCATGTCAAAAGTGAGGCGACCATCTTTATACTGTCCTTATGACGCCATAGTGTTCGTCCGCACCGTGATGTCACGTGATTAACACTATTGAAATCCTTAAACAGCAATATTGACAGGTTACAAGACAATCATACACATCCAGCTTCTTAGGGCATTTGTTGACCCTGTTATCCTTCTCGGGTTATGGCTTATGTTGGAAAGGAATTTGGAAGAACTGTTATGTTGGAGAGAAATGTTATATTGGAGAGTAATTTTGAAGGACTGCTACGTTGGATATAAATTTCCAAGTGCTGTTATGATGGAGAGAAATTTCGAAGGATTGTTATTTATATAGAGAAATTTCGAAGGACTGTTATGTTGGGGAGGGGGTGGGGAATCTCAAAGGACTGTTATGTTGGGGAGTGATTTCGAAGGACCCATATGTTGGAGAAGACTTTCGAAGGACTCTTATGAAGACGAGATTTCCATACAACATACTCATTGGATGAATGTAGGTCAATTGTCATTACAGCCTACAAGCACCTTTCGCTGTAAGGTAGGGAAAGGAGTTGGGGTGGTCTTTGGTCTTGGACATTAAGACCGCCTGGCTAGTGCAGTCGCCGCGAACTGAGCAGGATCGAGTTTTCGTCTTTCCCCAACAAAAAAAACATCCATCGCCTTACCAAGAGATCGAACCCGTGTCTTCCTAATTGGGGCCCGATGTTACTGCTCCTCGATGAGGCACTTCTATGAACGAGATTAATAGTCTGTCATTATTTGCCCTCACATTGCACTATTTTTATACACTTATATTCCCTTGAAAATCATGAAAGCAGAAACAATGGCCGGAAAAGGTGACACATAAATGTGAGATAACACTTGAAGAGTAAATGCTTAACCAAGCGATACATTTAAATACCTAGTGTCAGTTATATCATCAGATGGAAGATGCAAACCAGAGCTTAAGAACAGAGCAGTTGAAGCAATAGCTACATTCCAGAGAATGAAAAGTATCTTATATCAAGTCACTTTTACTGAATGTAAGAAAGAGAGTGCGTAAATACTATATAGATCCTGTTTTCTTTTTGACAGTGAATCATTAAAATTAATGATCAATTTAGGAAAAGTTGGGAAGCAACGGAGACGTGGTTCCTGAGACGAATATGCGAATTACTTGGACAGCCAGAAAAACTAAGGATGATTGTATGGAAGAGACTAATTAGAACGTAATATACAACAATACGAGAGAAACCAACAGTATTCTTCGGTCATGTGATGAGAAGAGAGACGTTGAAGAACATCGTGACAACTGGAAAGATAAGTGGGAAAAGAGTCAGAGGCAGACCAAGAGAAATTATACTAGATGGGCAGAGATCGTGACATGGAGGAATGTCAAACACCAGAGTTGATCCAAAACACTAAATACCGAGATCTGTAGAGAAACCTGAAAGCCTACGCAAGCTGGCGCGTGATGATGATTCACTAATTAAGTAACGACGCAAACTTCATTGCAAACGGTATTTTTGCAACGAACCAACGAAGATAGAAATTACTTCCCCTACTGTCAATATTGATATTTATAACACCATTCGTGTGCCATACAAAATAATCAACCTAACAATTAACCTGTTATATTTGGTCAAAAATGTAATTAACACACCCTAATGTGATGGCTAGAACTGTTTCTTTTTTTGTGAGGTTTGTGATCATAACTGGCAGTTCCGATGTTGCTACTAGATTGATTGATAACTGTTTGCAAATCACCTAGATTTATTGAATTTCGACTCTCGCCTGCGGTTGCCTTTGCAGGGCCATTCTAAATAATTTCGCGGGCTGTAGACTGGCCTAGGGCCGTATCCCATATCCCACCCCCCACCCACCCCCCCCCCCCCCCCCCCCCCCCTTACCCTACCGTATTGTTATTATACACCGGAAGTATATTATTCAATTAGAGTTGTGAGGAGAAGAAAACTACATTCAGGAAAATAATCACAGGTATACAAAATGTCACTTCACACCTTTGGTTCATTCCACGTCACCGCTTTGTTTATTTGCGCATCTGTTAGGCTTCCTTGCCTAGCGACTGGCCTCCACTGCCGTGGTTGTTTTGATTAGACCTGGCCTGGGATGACATAGATTTGGCCAATATTTGCTCTTGGGGAAATGAAGACGACGAATGAAAGAGAGAGAGAGCAATGTATACCATATGTCTACGTTTTTAATCTCTCTCTCTCTCTATCTCTCTCTCTCTCTTCTCTCTCTCTCTCTCTCTCTCTCTCTCTCCCTCTCTCTCTCTCTCTTTGTAACTATTTCCGTCTTTCTCTCCCTGTTTCATTTTCTGTCTCTCTCTATCTCTCCCGTTCTCCCTGTCAGGCTAACTCTTTCTCTCTCTTCTCTCCTTCTTATATCCTCTCTCCATCTCTCTTTCTTTTCTCCTCTTTCTCTCTCTATCACTATCTCTATCTTTCTCTCTGTCTCATTTTCGTTCTCTCTATCTCACTCTTTCTCTGTCTCTCTCTGTCTCTCGCTGTTTGTCTGTCTATATCTTTCTCTCTCTCTTCTCTCCATCTTATTCATATTACTTATTCATACATGATTATGTCTTCTTCTTCTTCTTCTTCTTCTTCTTCTTCTTCTTCTTCTTCTTCTTCTTCTTCTTCTTCTTCTTCTTCTTCTTCTTTTGTGAAGTTACTGGGTCCATTAAACAACATGAAGATATACAAGGTAGTTTCCATATATACATAAACACATACATACACACGTACATACACACGCAGCCGCATACGTACTTCACACACCCACCCATCCATGCATACACACGCTCACATAACGGGCGTATAAAGGCAAGAGGATCCACTTCATTGCACCCGGTTTTATAGCAGATGGCTTAGTCTCTTCCCGCACAGCGGCCTGCTGAAAGCTACGGACAGAGCACGAATTCCATGCCTCCAGTCACGACTCCCCAGGAGTTTCAGACATAAACGCACTCCTGAACAGCTAGGAGTGAGAGACCGAATTCCCTACCATCGGATCGCAAAGCAAACGGCTTGGCCACTTCACCACAACACCCGCATCTCCGTGGTCAATTTTAATAAATTTTACAATAACTTTCCTTCTCTTCCAGTGGCTAGAACGCCAGGTAAAAATATTATTCATAAACTCACCGAAGATTCCAACCTGGCTCCCACAGCCAGGTTGGAATCTTCGGTGAGGTTATAAATAATTTGTTTGTCCTGTGGAAAAAGAAGAAACCCCTAACCTGCATAGTTCGTGGCGACTGCATTATAATGCGTTCACAAATGTTTGCCACAGTATACAAATCCATAACTAAGTAACCAACTGAGGGAAAATGATCAGACTTAGCATATACTTTTATCATTATGTACACCCAACAAATACAGTTTTGTTCTGCAGAGTGTACAGCAGATCTCAATGTTTGTTCATATGGGGTATATAATTTACGGTTAGACATGAAGTGCATATTATGACATTTATTAATCATTACGAGAAACACCAGAGTTCACTAATGAATATTTTCCATGGTGCACGGAAATGTCCTTATGAGAAGAACATCACATAGTGGAACGAAAGTGTTTTGAGCATTATTGTAAAACAAGTATGTTAGCTTGAATACAAAACATGTTTGCCAAAACATCAAAGAAACGTCGCCGCTTTCCATAATGTCAGTTGCCTTTGGGCCTATCAAAGACATATTACTTGGGTGGGAATAAATATAACACGGCAGGGAAAATCTCATAACGATGCAACAGATATTTTACACAAAAATAAAAAATAAAAACGAACACATGGGGGAAAACATTTGTGAAAGCCAGGCGCTCTTAATTCTCCAGGGTGAAGGCATCCCCCCTCCCCCCCCCCCCTCTTTTTTTAAAAAAACACCCCAATGTACTATAGGCAGTTATGACAGTTCGTTCTTTGAGTCTTTGGTTGGTTTATGTTTTATTTTATACGTTCACTCATTCATTGATTTGCAGATTATGTTGGTTCACTCATTCATTGATTTGCAGAGGTAATAAAGAAAACAAATAATGAAAAACGCAATTCTTCAGACTAAACACACATCACAAACACCGACGTTTCGGTTTCGCTTCCCTCATCAGCACTAACCTTCTTCTGCTCCATTCTCACAGCAGTGTAGACAAGCGGCAATATGTCGCCCTCGTTGCCGGCGCTGTCGCTGGCCTTCTCCACATCCAAATTGCCGTTATACAAATCCCGTGACTTTTGTTTACCACTCAAAATGGCCTTGACTTCATCGGAACTTTGACACTGGTCCAGCAGTGCCAAGGTAAAGTTTTGAACTTGTTGATCTAACTGGTTGTAAATTTTCTGCGGAACAGACGAGCACGTAAAGAGGCAACATTAGTTTTCAGGCGTTGACGAGGACACACCGCAAAATCATATTAAAAAATTGAGTTCAACAGACAACAGATTCAGTATGACTATAAATACAGTCAAAACTGAAACAATGCTGTTAGCAGATCTCCTGATCCACTAAAATTACTGATAACTAATACATATAAAATCGCCAGCTGCTGTGTTTCGAATGCGGTATGTGGAATTATGAACTTCTTCCGCAACCGCATCGCCACGGAGCTGGCATACCTGAATGGAAGAAGGACAGAAGGTGGCCAGTTGCTCCCTCATTGATCAATCTACTAGCTTAAATGTCGTCCGTCCGTCCGAACATTATCATGCAGTTCCCTATCATCTTTGCTAACGCAACCGTTGGTATTATATAAACAGTTCTTGACATTAGTGCACGCTATGGTGTGACAGTTAGGATGTTGAGCTGACAATGGTATGAAGGCGTTCGGACGTAGGTTTTATTCCTGAACTCGCCTCTTGCTACTGGAGCGACATACTGGTCACATATTCATCCATACACTCAGGCCTACACAATATGACGACACATAGCACATCAATGACGGCCGGTTGTTAAACTAGCTGATTTTGCTGTAATGTGCGTGCAACTGATGGTTTTCTAGTGACTGCCGCTTCCATCGACGATGAACTGTAATGTTGGTGGCCGACTGTTGTGATGGTATTCTGGCAGTGGCATTATACAGATATGCATGTGCTTGCTGTTAGGTTGCCGGAAATGATGCTGCTGCTGCTGCTGCTTCTGCTTCTTCTTCTTCTTCTTCTTCTTCTTCTTCTTCTTCTTCTTCGTTCGTTCACTTGACATTTGTCTATAGCTGCAATGTTGTATCTTCTTTGAACTTCACATAATTTTTTGTTCACTCTGTGGTCCGTATAGATTATCTTCCACTGCTGTGTGTCCAGGCCAGAAGGTTTGTCTATATATGTCATATTTTGGGCAGTCTTGGCGTATGTGATGTGCTGTCTGCGACGCCAATCCATATGTACACATGGTTGATTCGTCAATCTCCCAGAACTGCTGTCTGGTCCACTTTTAACGTGGGCCACTGAGGAGCAGTTTTTATGATCAGTTCAGTTATCAGTTGGGGTATCTTCATTGCACTCCGGACAGGTCCATAGGTGCTCGGATCCTCCCCCCAGCATATGCATCAGCGTCCGGTGGCTAATAGTTCCAGTTCTGTGTTGGTTTACGAGGCACCTCGTGAATATAATATTCATCGGCACAGGAACTGAGCACAATACGGTGACCCTTTGCGTGAATTTGGAAGAGTGACTAACGACTAACATCACAGACTCACAGTATGATCCCGCTTCGTGACATGTTCTTGTGTTCTTACTTTGTATTCTCCTTCGATCTCGGAGAGGCGTCTGAACTTCTGGCTCAGCTGGAATGATGCCAAGATAGGGTCTTCGGCGGTCAGTGAGATGTAGGCCGGACTTGCCATGGCTGTGAAGGTGTCCAGTCTCTTGGTTGTGAACACCTGTGGACAGACATGTAGTGGATAGTTGTCATATACAAGGAGCGAGGAGAATGGAAGGTAGAAGATAATAATAATAAGTTTGTTTTTGGTTCGCTGGAATTTAGAACTCCAGCAATGTCCATGCACGGAATTGACGTTTGCGTGTGGATTAGCTTTCCGTATTACCAGTGTCCCTTGCCATAAGGTGAACCTACTCCCCACTTCTGAAGTACTTGTAAATTACGTCCCCAAATTAAGGACGAGAAGTCAACATTTTATTTAAATTACCGGTGTAGAGGTTGACCCTCTACCTCGGCATCAGCACACCGGAAGTTTAAGAGCGATAGCTCTTATCCATTCGGTCATGCTGCCTGTCTTTTTGTCTGTGTCTCTCTGTATAACTGCCTGCCTGTCTGCCTGCCCGCCCGCCCGCCCGCCCGCCCGCCCGCCCGCCCGCCCGCCCGTCTGTCTGTCTGTCTGTCTGTCTGTCTGTCTGTCTGTCTGTCTGTCTGTCTGTCTCTCTGTCTGATTTTTCTCTGTGTGTCTATCTGTACATCTAAACGTCCGTCCATATTTCTGCCAAGCTGGCTGGCTGTCTGAATATCTATCTATGCTACTACCAACCTATTTACCCACCTGGCTGAATTTGTGTCCCTTTCTCTGTCTGACTATTTAACTGTCTATCCAGCTCTTAAATTCTTTGTCTACCCGTCTATTACAAGGTCTGTGCAGCCGCGTGCCTACATTTGTTTATTTTCCCAAACATCCATCCATCTCTCTACGCTTTCATCCATCCCAAAATCCATTCATCCAACTACTCGTTCATCCATGCTCTTATCTACCCTTTAGTCCAAGCTTCCGTGGAACCATCTATATAATTATGTGTCCATTTATTTCTTTTCTCCTAGGTACAATATGCAACTTAGCCTATCATCAAACCAACACACCAAACATCCACAGATCCCAGACATCCCAACATCTTGGAACAATTCTTGATTGTAAAACAACGTATTCCTTTAACCGCTTCCCCCTTGATATGTATACATATATGTTTTCACGTGTTTGAACACTATCTCAGTACAGACTACATCACCCCCCTCCCCCCTTTTAAACAAAATAATCAAACAAAAATAATAAAAATTATCTCAAACGACAACTAGTATAATAAACATTCCCATATGTATGGCATGTTACACCTTCCTTATCTATTTATAATTGCCATGTTAAAAATTGCCTTAGTGAGTCA
>JACEFZ010019128.1:162500-172500 GCA_014155875.1 Cepaea nemoralis
TGTAAGGACTTGCAACTAACTTCTGTAGTATGTTGGACTCTGCTGCTTCTTCTTCGTGCCTTTCTCGAGCGTCGTGCCTCACAGCTAGTTATGCACCTTGAAGGTAAGCCTTTCCGACTTCAGCATATGTGTGTGTAAGGTTTGCTTCCTCTAGATAGATTCCATCCAGTTCGTATCCCCATGAGACGGACATCCTAACATCTCACCACTCAGCCGCTTTTCCCTACCTGTTGGTATTTAACTTCCGGTCTAGCCGCATTGTTATAATCATACACGCGCTATTCGATTGCACACATGTCCAAACCACAACAAGGAAACAGAGGAGTAACTTTCTGAATATACCAGGTGTTTGTAAAGTCTCACTACACTTTGTATGTAGAACAGATGTTTGATGCCGAGCATGTTTTCCGTCTTGCTAACGGAAAACATACCCTAAATCAAACATATATATATATATATATATATATATATATATATATATATATATATATATATATATATATATATATATATATATATATATATATATATATATATATATATAAAATATTTGGTCACGCTAGAAGAAGAAATAAACTTGGAAATCTCGGTGAAATCTGGCAAGATCGAGACGAAGAGGACAACGTGAAGGCAGAGAAGTAAATACCTGGATAGCTTGGCCACGTGGTATGGTCGAGACATAAACACTGAGCTGATCCACGACTCTGGTGATCGAGTGAGATTGCGAAACATGCCTGTCCACGCTTATCGGCATGTCACATGATGAATGAATATGCCATACGGGTTGAACAGGATACTAAGGGTATAAACACAATACGATACACACGAAGCGCCCTATTACAGTGTTATATTTCAGGAATTCAGACAGCCTGTCAAGACTTCTGGCCATTGTTTTGTGACACGCGATATGTTTAGCTGGTGGACAGTCCAGATATGTTTAGCGTCCCCTCCTGACAGTTTCATTACACAAATTGCCAAGTGGCGAAATCGAATATGTGACCATAGCAGTAGCTCGATACTGTCCGTGATGCGATGTTGTAATCAAACCTTGCTGTTTGATGAGGTATCGTCTTCATGATGAAGGTCAGTTTGGATATGGTAAAGGCAATAATGCATAATGTAACACGGAGAAAGCAATGGTGAATTACTGAACATAAACTTTCCATGAGATTACAACAGCAAAAATGTTGACGTTGACTGCGAAGTCGTGTAAAGGATATGCATCTAAATTTTAACATATAGAAAGGTATTAATTGATAATACAAAATGACCACAGTTAGATATGGCTACCTTTGCAAATGTCCTAAAGTTGTTTTGTTTTTGTTTTTTTAAATTTAATGTTTTGTTTTTTTTTAGTTCGCTCGCTTTAAACTCAAGCATAGTCGATACACGTTAAATTACTTGTAGTTCGCCGATGGGAGTCTCTGTGGCGAAGTAGTCAAACCGTTTGACTCGTGCTCCGAAGGTTGTGGGTTCGATTCCGGGCCGCGTCCTTCGGTTTACGAGTTAAATGTTTCGAAGACTCCTGTGGGTCGTCGCTAAAAGCTACGGAGTTAGTGCTTTGTGCGACGCTTTCCGTGTTGCGGAAAGAGACCGAGCAATATGGGATAAAACCCGGTGCAATGAAGTCTACCCTGTCGACTTTTTTATGTTGATTATTACGTGTGGATTAACTTTTTGCTATTACCAGTGTCCCCCGCCATCAGGCGAGTCCAGCCCGATTTCAGAGGTACTTGTAATTTACGTCCCCAAGTCAAGGACAAAAAGTCAACATTTAAATCCAACTGACGGGTGTAGGGGTTGAACCCGAGATCTCAGCATCAACACACCGAAAGTTTAAGAGCAAGCGCTCCTCTCCATTCGGCCATGCTGACCTTCGTGGCCTGGGTATGACACTGTTCTTGATTCTGGTGTTATAACATTATGTTAGTGTCAGCAAAAGTGAACGTAAACTTGCCAAGAGATCACGAACAGCAAATGCCGGGGTTGACTACGACGTCCTGAAAAGGATAAGCAACGAGCTTAAGTTAAGTGTTAACAATGGGAAAAACGCTGACTGAAACAATGGGAGTAAATCATTCCTGTTCATCTGCTGTTCGATATTTGAGTTATTGATAGATCGATTGATTGACCGATTGATGGATTGATTGCTGATTGATGGACAGCTTGATTGATTGATTGATGAATAGATGGATCGACTGATAGATAGATCGATTGATTGAGTCATTGATGGATTTACTAACTGATCGATCGATTGACTGATTGATGGATCGATTGATTGACTGATTGATGGATCTATTGATTGATTGACTGATTGATGGATATATCGATTGACTTATTGAAGGATCTATTGATTGACTGAATGATAGATCAATTGTTTGACTGATTAAAGGATCGATTGATTGGCCGATTGATGAGTCGATTGATTGACTGATTGATGGATCGATTGATTAATGGATTGATTGGTAGACTGAATGATTGATGATTCAATTGACTGATTTATTAACGGAATACGACGTGGCCTAGGGTTTAACGCATTCGAACTTAAATTTCCTCTAATGGCAGCTGCAGGGAGTTTGTTCCGCACGCTGGTCATTTGAACTAAAATGTTGACTTCTCGTCCTTGGCTTGAAAACGTCAATTACAAGTACCTAAGAAGTCAGAGTGAGTTAGCCTGATGGCGAAGGACAATAGTAATAGGGAAAGCTAATCCATACGCAAAAGCAAGTCCAGTTAGGGTGGGTTCGATTGTTGGTTAGGGAATGGTACAAGAGAAGCTTTCCCAGACGCAAATACCAGTCCAGTGGACTGCCTAGTAGAACGAATAAATTTACTTTATATTAAAAGGTCACAAATTGGGCACGCAGGCCTGCCTTACAATTGGCCCTTCCAATCACTTATCTGCCGTGCAACAATTATCTATTGTGCATGTTTTATTCACATTGCGAAAAAAAAATGAACATTAAGAAATGAATGTTGTGAATATAAATAATGCATATTAATATGTCATGAGACAGTAGACAGCCCGAGATGCGTATATACCCGCATACATACTTACATGATTTACACACACAACTAGCACTGCTTATAGTATTAGCAAGTGTGTACATTATGCTTGAGTTCAAAGCGTAACCTCACTTCATCTTACCTTGAAGTCTTCCCTTCTCCACTCTGTACACTCCGCGCAGGCGCAGAAGTAGTCGTGAGGTTCTTCCAGGAAGACGCCACACATCATGATCTTTTTGACAATCTGGAAGTTGTTGCGCTTGGCCGCTCGGAGAAGCACCTGAAATGAAGTAGATTCCACATGTGTATACACCTCGCCCGACTCCTGTAGACTCTTGTTTCACCACGGGCGAACATTTTCAGGTATTGCTAACATACATGCTAGATTTCTTATACTTATTCCCTTGTTCTTCTGCTTCTTATTTCTCTTTTCTTAATCCTCCTCCTTCTACTCCTACTATTCCTCCTCCTCCCTCTCCTCCTCCTTCCCTCTTCTTCTTCTTCTTCTTCTTCTTCTTCTTCTTCTTCTTCTTCTTCTTCTTCTTCTTCTTGATCAAGGAGGAGGAGGAGGAGGAGGCGGAGGCGGAGGAGGAGGAGGCGGAGGAGGAGGGGGGAGGAGGAGGAGGAGGAGAGGAGGAGGAGGAGGAGGAAGAGGAGGAGGAGGAGGAGGACAAGAAGTCGTTAAATAATGTAAGTTTTAATTCCCACATTAGCTATTTTATGAAAGTTTTTGTTTTACAGTGACAATATCCTTCACACAAAAGTGTAATACGAAACGTTCCTCGGTTGAAATTCTCGTTTAAACGTCAGTTATTATTAATGTGATGGTGGTTTTTCTCTTCTTTGTTGATCTTACTTTTAACGTGTATGAATTGTTTCGTTTCTGATACGTTGCTTATCTTCATCGTACACCTGTGAGGCTTGGTACATAATGAAAGATGATTATTTTTCATCCTCGATCTTGTCAGAGATTCTATCCTCACGACTTTGAGCCCATTTCTCCAGATTTGCCTGAGCATCAACAAACACCGGATGGGACAAAACGAACGCAACAACAATATTTGAAAGCGGTACATCCTGTGAAATGCTGAAAGGACAATGCAACAAGCTTCTAACAGGTACATAAATTTCTAGGCTGTTATCATGAAACTCGTTCAATGAACGACTCAACAGACAATAGGCAAAAAGCTCACATCTATACAGTACCGCGCTCTCAATGGAATAACACAAATAACAAGAGGCGATGAACATTATTATGAAGACCATAAGCGGGCACTCTCCCGCTGTTTATACTTCAGTCAGCTATTTTATACCATGTACCCCATGTGGGGTGGGGGAGGGGGAGGGGGTGCGGTGTGTCAGGCATTGGTAATACCTTTGGTAAGGATGACTCTCATGTCCTCTTCAGGAACCATCCCCCATTGGTCCAAGCCTGACACCCAGCTCACGCCTGTGGCTCCTAGTAGCTGTCAGCATGCGACAGCGGCAACTTCTCCCTCCCCTCCACCCAACCCGGGCAACACCTGTTAGAGGCTGGCTAAACCAGGCGTGGGGTGCCGATTTAGTGTCAAACCAAGCGGTGAACTAGGGTATGCCTACACAGGATTTGGCAGACTGCGAGGACGAAATCACTGATGATTCAACGGGCAAGACGGCGTTTACCTGCAAAGCGTTGTGGAACGTAATGAGCAAGGTAAGACACGTAGAGCGCCCTGGTCATCCACTGCACCTGTATTCGTCTCCCGTCGTCTTGACTTGTTCTTGCTACTGGACTCAGATGGACTCAGACGAAAGAGTGAGGTAGACGAATTACGCAACTCTTCCTCACTTTAATCCAAGTCATCGCGCAAGTCATTCTTCATCCAGCTTTTGGAATTCATCTGGACACTTGGGAGACTGCTGCTAAAGACCGTAATTCGTGGCGTACATCATTACATAAGGGTGCAGTCACTTGTAAAGCAACCAGGACTGCAAGAGCTGTGAAGAAAATACTGGACAGAAAAACCACTGCAGGAGATCCTCCTCCTGGAACGTCAAGCATTCTTTGCCCACATTGTCAGAAAACATTTCGAGCCAAAATAGGCCGTATCAGCCATTTTATAACTCAAGGCTCCATAATTTCAACTCCACTGGATGAAATGAATGGTCATCATCATTCTTAATGGACAAAAAACACCATGTAGCCAATCCCCCTAGACATTTATCTCTTTCCCTCCAACCTTTCTTTTCCTTTCAATCTTACCAATGCCACAAGTTCTATAGTTTATTTCTTCTCATATCAGAAATGTCTAAAAATTGTTTTTACTGTCTACGTTTAAATTCTCGAATAAATTTAACGATTTCATTTGTTTCTTGTTCATTAGTTGCTCATGAGATGTTTCTGTCTTACCATATTATTCTTTGCATTTTTCTCAGAAACCGTGTTTCCACTGCCAGTAGATGTTTTTCAGCTTAATTTCTCATCGTCGACGTTAATAGTAATGTATGTTGCAAAGACTCTCCTTTAGATTGTCTTCTTTTTTTTTTTTTTTTTTTTTTTTTTTTGAGGTGGTTCCGGGTGGGTCCACGGGATATTGTTGAATGGGATGAGTGTCTTTTTTTTTAGACGTGGGTCCAGGCGGGTCCGCTGTGTATTGTTGGATGGGAAGAGTATCGGCGGTTCCTGTGTGTTGTATCCACCGTGGTGAAAAAGGCACAGAAAATGGGGAAAAAATAAAAAAGTCATTACGTGTGTGGTGAGTAATTGGTGACGAGGAGGGGGGGGGGGGGGGGGCTGGATATTCCGCTAGCACTGGCGAAGGCGCGCCAGCATTTGGGTGGCATATTGAAAAGTCATTAAGTGAGCTAAAGGAGTGGTGTGTTTAAAACGTTTTGAAATGTTACCAGTAAAACCTTGGCTTTGATTGAATGGGTGAACGTAGCATTAGTAATAGTAGTAGTAGCATGTGTTGAGGATCCTCTGTGGCGTTTTGAAATGTTACCAGTAAACCCAGTAGTAATAGCGTTGGTGATAGTAATAGTTGTTGTAATAGTAATAGAAGATGAAGAATTAGTTCTAGCGATAGTAGCCGTAGCATTGGTAGAGATAGAAGGCTCTTTATTAGAATGTGTAAAAGTCACACATTCACACATACACATGCATAAATACGCATAAACACAATCACACACAGGGATACCTCGATGGCAATGCACTCGGTCACATGGGGGAGGGCGCGCTGCGTGAACAAAGGGCAACTCAGCCCTTTTTCACAACCAGGAAGTTGTAAAAAAAAACTAAATACCACGTCAGCACTGTGGTGATGTGTGCACAATGCAGACAGTGCATAAATTCAAGGCGTCATTCGTGAGCAGTTACTTTGTGCCAGCCGTTTGTGTTACAACAAATATTTTACAGGAGGTAATCAGGCGATTCCTATTGCTGACTTGGTGAATCGACAACCTTCACCACAGAACGTATATTGTTTTATTGAGAACAGTGGTAAAACTACCGTCACAAAAAGCTTTTGTGGGATATTCATTATATGTGCGTCATTGACATTCAGTACTAGCAAAAAATATTTCTCGTGCTTACACCAGAACTATTGCGCTTTGAACAAAAGTGATAGTGTGGAACTTTCATCAGTGCTTGCTTCAAAAGATTTGTAAAACTTGGCAGTTCATAATCGTGAACAATACAGTTTTGAATTATTCAAACATTGTGATAATAACACCCCGTGGACCACATTAGCAGCGCATACCGCTACTTTTTGTTCTATCAATATGGCCAGTAATATCAAAGCTGCTTTCCTGTGTCCTATTTGTGACATATCCTTCACATTTTCTAATCATCTCGCTCGCCATATTAGAACCATTCATTGCCATAAAGAGCAAGTACACTTATGTCATATCTGTAGACAGTTTTACAAAAGGAAGGATAACCTACAATGTCACATACGAACACATCAACAGACAGCTATGAATATATCTAAACCAGTATCAAATACTACATCTGCATCTACATCATCAACGGCGACGACACCATCATCATCACGCCAGAGGAAAGTGCCATATTTATATTTTCGGCATCCGCGTAGTGTAATATTTACTTGAGTAGCAGACCACCGCCAGTGTGCTACTTGCGGTTAGAAGTTCACATTTTCTAACAACTCACCCGCCATATTCAGACCAGTCATAATACCAAAGATCACATATATGCCTGTCAGTTATGTGTAATATATACGAGGGAAAGTCAATAAGTAAGTCACAAATGAGTGTATAAAATAACTAAATATGATAACAATTGAAACCAGTTTATGTTTATACATACATTGTCCCTTTATTTTTCAACATAATTTCCCACCAACATTGATGCACGTATAACATCGTTTTATCAGTCCTTCCAAACCGGCTACATAGAACTGCGTGCTCTGTTTTCTAAACCATGTTTTCACTTCACAATCAACTTCGGCGACATTCGCATAATGTCTCTCGCCAAGGTGGATTTTCAGTGAACCAATAGAGTGGAAATCGCTAGGGGCTAAGTCGGGGCTGTAAGGTGGACTTCCAGAACTTCCCACCTTAGTTGGTTAATTTTCTCCTTAGTTAATCGAGCCGTATGTGGTCTGACATTGTCATGAAGAAGCAACACTCCTCTAGTCAACAGTTCTGGACGTTTTCTTCGAATTGCATCATACAGTATCAATATAACTTCACAGTACGATTCATAAATCACACTGTCACCTTTAATCTTGAAATTGGTTAAAAGCACTCCTTGACAATTTCAGAACACTGTCAGCATAACCTTCACTGGTGATAGCATAACCTTGGATTTTTGGACACAAGGCGAAGAAGGATGTTTTCATTGCATGAAGCACGCTATGATTCGGGCTGATAGCAATGCACGGATGATTCGTCCCCAGTAACAAACCTGTTCAGCGTGTCTTTTCCTTCATCTTCGTATCGACAGAGATGATGCAAGGACAAGCCATATCGGTTCATTTTGTGTTCCTTATTCAATTGTCTGTTTCTCACCTTGAGCACACTTTATTAAATTTCAATCGATTATGCATTATACTGTTTGCTGAACCATGTGAGCACCCTAGTGCAGATGCTACAGAGTATATCGTTACTCACCTGTCACCTGTCATCTCCTCCACCCGCTGCACGGATGCTTCTGCTGCAATCTCAACAGGACGACCAGATCTGATTTTATCAACAATTTTAGAGCGTACTTGAGAAAATTTGTCTACCCAGTTATGCACCGCTTTATGGGACAAACATTTGTCAGCATAAACAGTAAGCATTTCCTTGTGAAGGTCCTTTGCAGGTAGTCCTTTTGCCCACAAAAATCGCATAACAGCACGTTGCTCTTTGGTTGTACACGCCATAAGTCACATAATTACACCTGTAGAAAACACCAGCTACATTTACCTACCATTCTACAGAACTGTGTGACTTACTTATTCACTCGCCGTCGTAATAGGAAGGATAATCTACAACGTCACATACAAACACATCACCAGACAGCTATGGATGCCTCTACACCCGCATCAAATGCCGCAACCTCATCTACATCATTAGCTACGACACCCTCATCATCACGCCAGACGAAAAAGGCCATCTGAAGCAAACATAGCTAAAAGTCAGACACAACCAGACATAAATATTCTTAACCAACTGATAGACGAGGAAGCGGAAATTTTAGCAGCAGGGGAATCAGAGACACTATACAACAATCCAACCAATATTCAACAAACATATAGACAAAATTGGCAGGTTATAAAGACATGTCACAAGATTAGCCAACATGTAGCGACATACACATTCTATATTAGCCTAGAGACACAACACTCTATCGACTGGCAGCTACATTGGATAAGATCTTCAAAACCCAAAATTCTCGGTTCAAGATCAACTTTAGCCAGCACTTAGTGCTAAGATATAGAGAAACTCACGATTTCATATTCTATCATGCTTCTTTAAACAGTTCGTCTTTTTAGAATTTCCAGCTCTAATCAGTAATGGGAACGATTTTGATGCCTTCATCAAAACAGTTCACGATCACGACATCATTACCTATACCATGCAACAACGTCCAGATACCAAGTAAAGAATAGAGACAGTGGCAGCCATATGTTTTTACCGCTTTCATATCCCAGAGTTCCCCATAGGTTGATGTCTAGGTGACATACCAACATACATTACACGAAACCAAACCATCAACATACTACAACGTGACTCACACAGCAAAACTAACACATATAACTTTTTAAAATAAGATATTTAGTATTATCCCTTCCCTGCTGCTGTTCTGAGTATTTATGTTAGTGTTCCATACTGTGCATATGTGGATATCTTTTGTTTTTTAAATCACCCTTTGCATGTACATAACCGCTTATTTTTATAATTATGTTCATACTTACATGTCGTTACTGTTTTGTTTTTTTTCACTGACGCTTTCTAATGACGTGTGGTCTATAATGTGATCTATTAAAATTATAATGGTGTAAAAAAAATATGGTCACATGTAATACACATGTGTGTACTACATGTAATTTCTACCACCTTGTGAACTTCGTGTTACTTTAATGTCATATTTTTATTGTTATGTTTTCAGTGAAAATTGTATATCATTAAAACAATTAAATGTATTTGTAAACCATTGACAATAAAAGCTTGAATGTGTGTTGGTGATAACTGAGTGCAGTTTGTAAGTAAATATGTTTTTCACTAACCTTTTATGTCATTGATTATGACTTGTAATTTACTGAATGAAAGTGACCACATTTAACGGTGAATGTAACATATTGATGTAACTATACTGCTTTTGTTGAGTATGGTGTGGACACTTCTCAAATTGTATCCCCATACAGGTGTTTGGTGATAAAATATAAAAAAAATTGAAACCATGTTTTTGCTTGTTGGATTTTTTTAAAAGTGCTATGATTGGTTTGTTTGCGGCTTGGTCTCTATCTCATTGTATGGTCTGGTTTTCATGACGGTGTCCTCTTTCTTG